>CABFOS010102830.1:0-13012 GCA_900660315.1 Diretmoides pauciradiatus | reverse complement strand
TATTCAGAGACCAGTAGGTCCTTCTCACATATGTGACCAATGAAACTCCTGAGGTTTAATATGTCACATATGTGAGAAGGACCTACTGGTCTCTGAATAAGTGCTCAAAGCTGCTGTCAAGGTAGCCAAGGTGTGAAAAACCCCACTTTCCACTTTATTACCCAGTGCTCCCACTATTGCAAATGGAATACAAGATTCAATGAAACGATAAAGAACAAGTAGCTATATACTATACGTTTCCTACACACATGCAAATGTTAGAGGTTATAATTACAGATGGCTGATCTAATTTTAGCCTGGCTTCACAGGGCAGATGTCTGCTCAAAAGGGTGATCTGCAGCGACAACGCCTGGTTTTGAGGGGCTGCGGTACTGCCACACTAATCCTGTGGAATGCCTACACTGGACCGAGGGGCTTTGCCAAGACATTGCCTGGCCTATTATAAGGAGAACTCTCGTTGCCTGTCTACTGTATGCATATGGCCAGTAGTAGACACAGTCATCTCATCTTCCTTCCAACAGTGTTAATGAATCAGCAGTCACAGTCATCAAGAAGCACAGCATGAAATTGCAGCACTAATAGAGATTAAGTGTGGAAGGAGTAGTGCGCTTGGTGCCATGCATTTTCAATCACTGCCTGGATGCTGAAATAACGTGTGCCAACAGAAATGTTCAACTGTTCAGTTGAATTTGCAGGTGTTTGGCTCGAGGTGTTTTCTGTTAATGTCAGATCTGAATTTACACAATGTGCTGCTTTTAATCTACATTGCTTTAGGCTATACTGTATGAGCAAATGATTTGCATCAGAACTCAGTAACTGCAGGTATTTACATCCTCTTACCAACTTCTGACTAAACTGCAGAAATCTCTGCAGAAAAGTCATTATTTTAAGTTATTGTGTAATAATATAAGTAGAATAATTCACAAGATAGCTCATAAATTAAGCAGTGTGGACTGAGAGTTGACTTAAACCAGGCAAATGCCTCTTCTCAATGGTAAGACGGTCATAGTTCCTGGGTAAGAGGGAAAATTAATATGCCGAAGGCTAGTTAGCTGGTTCGAACAGCGCATTATCCCTGCATAATGATCTCCTTTTGCTCTCCATAGGGTTTGTTTTACGGGTTTTAAAACCGTCAAGATCTCTTTCGCCCAGAAGCAAGAAGTGACAGTTTCTCTTTAAAGAGAATTTACTCCACACTTGGCCACCAAGAGTGGAGTAAATCCACCTCAATCAGAAGCTACTTAGGGGTAAAGTTTCAGTGTTGCTTACTAGGAAGGTCTGCAGCATCTATGGAAACGTGAGCTCATGGCACTATAAGGAAGGATGAGTCCATCAGGTATATCCTGTTTTACCTGCTCACATCATAAATCATATTTCATGGTCAATTATTCTCACTGCTGCTCCAGTACACCCCTTTGTAGCATCTATTATTAGAGCTATTCTCAATGCCAAAACCCATGTCGGACTAGACAGACTGCTTTTAATGCATGGAAAGAAGTGCCCCTTGGGATACAGCCTCACTGAAACATCAACCATCAATTAAAACAATGCCTTCATTGTTGAGTGACTGTCATTCGTTGGAAAAACAGGAGAACAAAAATGAGCTGTAAGCAAACACAGTATCTGAAATATTCGGTAGTCATAGTCTCATGAAATTCATTGGTCTGGGTGGGTAGTGACACACACAGACTGAGATTTAAGCAAAATACTGCCAACCACAATAACACCCATAACAGCCTTGTTTACATTGTAGAGATCCAGGAAGCATCTGATGAAAAGCAGATTACTTCACCATTTCCACAGCAGGTGGGCTGTCCAGATAATCCCTTCAACCAATAATGGACAACAGATCTTTTAATTAGCTTGCAATTTGCAAACCCCTGACATGTCGAAGACTATATTCATAGATCATACGGACAAAGAATTTGATTATTTTATGTGTGTAATACACAGTTATAAATGAAAGCACATTCCCCAAGTGCTTTGAAATGATTAGATTACAATAACGCGTGATCCTGTTTTAAACGTCTTTGCACTTATTCCCCTAGCAATAATAACTGTTACATCCTGTCCTTCCACGTAAAGGCTGGAGTGCTTCATTGTGTGTTGTATTTGTGTCTGCTCTGTATGTGACATTGGCCAAAAGGAACATGCCCACTGTTCCTCTTTAGCAGGTCACTGCCAATGCAACGCCCTGGCTGGGTGCTTTGAACTGGAACTCTATCACATTGCTGGAAGACCAAAAAGAACAGCTCTACGGTCCTCCTTTCCTTTCCTGTTCTTGATAGATAAGTACACCATGGGGCGTTAAAACTGCATCTTAGTAGGACGAGAGCATGCTCCGCTCCACATGCCTCTTCAGCTGACCTCCAATGTGTGTGTGAGATAGCAGGTGTGGGAAACCATTATCAGCTTTGCCGTGTGGGGGAGTTATTTTAGTCCAATCCCACAAGAACAACTTTGAAAAACGTGTGATGCCCTCTGTGGCATGTCCATTAATTAGCAAGCAGTGGAAGGTCCTTCAATCCTATGGGATCATTAAAAAAAGATTTTAAAGGCAAATTTTTATACCTGCTAAGATTTTTTTTAATTCCTTGAAATTGATTAGCTCATAAGCAGAATCACAAAGTTCTATCAATTGAACTTTTCCAGGGAGTATTCCGGGGTAATGGTAGACTGAAGACGGTGTGAAGAGGAGAGACGATAACAATTCGACTCCCTTTGGATTTTCCCTTGCCAAAGCGTGTGACCTACCGCCGCACGAATCACCATTATCACAGCCGAGTACAGGGAACACAGCCATGAGTCTTATGTGCCCTGAGTCACAGGCTTCCTCTCAAAGCCTCTTCAAAACTCTGCTTATCAAAAAGTATTCAACTAGATGCCTTACTCTGACACGTTCCCCTGAGACATTGAAAAGAAAACAGCATTATAAAATGTGAATCTCTGTTTCCGTCTCATCTGCATGTTCATTGAACTTCCAGCTCCTTTTCTGGATTTATTAGTACGCTGGTTTATGTCTTTGAGGTGTGAACATCACTGGGATTGACAATTTTAGGTCCTGTGCTTTTGTGTCCATGGTAACTGTGCGGGAAGATGAGGTTCTCAGTGTGTGTATGTGTGTGTGTGTCAGAGAGAGAGAGCGAGAGAGAGAAAGAGAAAGAGAAAGAGAGAGAGAGAGAGAGAGAGAGAGAGAGAGAGAGAGAGCAGTTAGTAGACCGCAAACTGGAGTCTAGCTGCTGGAAAACACAAACGCATACACAAGAACACTCATATAATCAGGAGCTATAATCATGTCTCTCAACATGCTGTGGCTCCTGTTATCCCTTATCAGTCTCAATCTGAAGACTACATGTAGATTGGCCTCTACATGCTCTCCTCTGCCTGAGAAATATTACTCCGATCCAGCTTCAAGCTGTGGCTCACACAGTTGTCCACTTCTCTTTCTGAGGATACGATTTCTTTGTTTAGCCAGGCAGAGTGGTGACGTCAAATCGCCTCCTTTGTTTCAAAACGCCTCAGCTGCATTGCTCCTCTAGCATGAAGTCTTCTAACTGCTCTGTTGCTGGGAGCGACAATGGGGTGAATGACATGATTTTACAATGAGTGCGTGAAAGAGCAGAGGGAGAGCAAAAACAGAGGAATTACCGATACATAAAGAAGCTATCTGTCCTTTATTCCTGAGTGGAAGAGGAAATTGTGTTGTTTTTACAATAAGACAATAAGAAATACAATTTGTTTCTTAGTTCTTGTCAGCGACATCCCATGGAGTGATTTTATTGCAGTGTGAAAAATACCTATATGTTTTCTAACTGTTCATTTCTGCAATAATCCGGTGAAATGGACAGTTTTTGTGTCAAGATTCTGCATGTATCAAACATGCAGCTGTGTGAACCTGCTCGTGAGACAATAGTCAGGTTGTTTATGGTATAGCCGTTGGCCATGCTTTGTTCACATCCAAATGAGGTCTCCCAGTGGTCAATGTACCACCACAGTCAACCAATCACATGCCACTTCCAGGGATGAATGAGCTTAGACAGGTTGCAACACAAATGCTTCCTCATCCTGAATGAGTTGACTGAATGATGCATCTGGACGTGCACATGACAAAGTGACTTCCTTTGCATGGTTCATTCATGGGATCAATAGCTGGTCTGTGCAGGGGGAGGAAGAAGGGGGTTCTGAGCATTATGCTGTGTTGACGTATCTGAAAATGAGCTGCGAGAGACATCCCAAGACACTACACAAGGGAGTTAATGTAGCTGTTTGGTTAGAGGACCCCCACAGTAAACAGACCAGATCTGATGAGAGGAAGATAGAAGAGTTTACGGCTTGGCAAGGAAGGAAGCCCTCATCACAAACCTTTCACTGCCAAGAGAAGCCGGAGGGACGGAAGAGCCGAGGGCAAATGGTCAATGACCTTAACATTGATGGGGCCAGAGTGTGTATGCTGAAAAGTGAGGAGCTCAACTGCTCTGCCGACACCTGTTCTGCACTATAGAGAAGCCTTTCACCGAGACAGGTGCCTCAGCACCGAGCTGCCCACTTCCCCACACTCACTCGCTCTCTGCTTCATTCCCAGCTGCTCTCCTTTCAGACCTCAGACACAGATTCCACACATGCCTGGCTGACAGCTAAGCAACCACAGCAATGGTCACTCATCTGCCTGCTCCTAACTATAATTCCCTAATACAAACAAACCCTTTGCCAGCATGTCTGAAATGCATTTTACATTAAGTTGGCATTGTGACAGTGTGTTTACGTTGGTAAAAACTGAACTGGTAATTACTGGGTATTTGTACACATAGAATAGTTCCACAGCGGAACTGCATAGTAGGTTAGGTTTACTTTCTGTATGAATACAAAATATGATATTACTTGCGTTCTAATCATAAGTTAGACTAAAATTAAAACAAAATAATCATAAGAAGTTGCTGCATCATCAGAGTAATTTCATGGTACATTTTCCATTGCAATATTAATTTTCTAATTTGGAAAATGCAAGTGGGCGTATTAAATGTGAGCCTGATGGTGCCTGACTCTGCATTCTTCTAATGTGATTTCATTTAACGCTCTGTTTTTGAAATTAAATTATGCACCCAATTTTGACATGAATCAGAAAAAGTGCATTCTCACGGAATAATGGCAGTGGGAGTTTGAACATGTGTGTTGCTATATTCGTGTGTATGTGCACAGCGGGGCTGGCAGCTTTCTAGCTGGTGCAGTGACCTGTGCACAACACAGACAGATTGAAGGAAGTCAATTAGTACAATGGGGAGCAGAGCGCAGATGCAGCCAGACTGAATGGCGTTGAACTGCTAAGCACAAGCGGCGCAACTGTGCCTTACACCTTCCCACGTCTGCTGCTCAACCTTGAAATGGTCATTAGCAGGAATCTGCCCATCCATCTACCTGCTAAAAGCCTACAAATGTGCTCTCTCACAGCTCTGAAACCAGACTTCTGCACAAACATTAATCCTATTAATTGTACAGCCATTCTATGTGCAGGGTGAGGGAGACTCTGGGGATTGGCTGTTGGGGGCATAAAAACCTGGTCTCCTCTGGAGGGGCTCCAGTAGATCACATGATGTGGCGCAGCAGCATGGGCAGAGAACATGTAGGTGTTATGATAAACAGGCCTTTATCTTAAGTTGTTTCACATAGCATGCATACCCATGCACGTGTAAGCACTGGCCATGCTTTCAGATGTGGGCCAACTGGCTGAGCTCCAGCAATATTGCTGGGGTTTGGCGGCTTGGTCCCAGCATGCTCTCTGTATGAGGGGCAAGGTGCTCTGCTACATAGCTGGAATGTTTTCCTTCTTTGTTTGGCCCAAAGGACTGGGAGATCTGTTTGAAAAAAAACTCATAGTTGTGGACAAGTTGAGTCAAGTCTATAACCAGCTCTTCAGGTGCTTCATACATACTTCCATTGTTAAAACTCTATAGAGATAAGAGGTCTGATTATTTTATCCAACTCAAATCATTTGGCCTGTCATTTATCAAATTAATTTGATTAATATACATAAAATAAATACAAATATATACCCAACAGCAGTATAGGTTGCCACCTCCCATACCCAAACATGATAAAGAACCGCCATTTCCATATATACACACATAAGCCAAACAGCCTAAAGTCCAATAGTACGAGTGCTGGAACTGAACTAACTTGTTGTATGTTGTTGCCATTTCAAGTAGGTCAAATCAAATCTCAAATCTTAATGCTGAAGACCCAATGCTGAGACTAAGGACCTACTTAGTCTCTGGACATTGCGCGGTGCAAGTGATTCAGATGTGTGGAAGTTGAGTCCTGGCTTGAACCAAAAGAGAGAGCAATTTTGCAGTCAATTTGTAGTCATTAGCAGAGCAGGTAGGCCACAAATTGGCTTCTCCTAATCTCCAGTTACCTAATGCTACAACTGATCCAACTTTTATACCGTTGCATTTGAGAATCCAGTCAAATCAGTCACTTTAAAAGTCTTTTATAATGATTTATTCGTGAATTGGCTGTCAATAAACTAATAAACTCTTTTCTGCAGCGGACAGATGGTGTCAGAGTTGACACACTGTAGAGAACTGGCTAGTCACAAATTGAGTTTGGAGCAGCTAGACATTACAAATGTTGCCTTCAGTCTTCTGAGAGGGGCAAATTTCATCCCAACACAAGTGCCTATAGTCATTATTTACATTCACACAAACAGCTGTCATAATCTGAGTCTCATAATAATATGTTACTTCTGTACTTCCTACAGTACAACTGTCTGTCCGGGGAACCTCTGCAGCTGTGTGAAATGGCCAGAGCACTTTCTCTCAGCAATGTCATCATCACAGCTGGATCTCTAAAGCTCCTTGGCTTCCTCCCAGGAGACCCTCCACAATTACGTCATCCTGAAAAGAGCGCACAAGCATCCATCTTTCTCTCTCTGGGAAATGCTTAGAGAACAAGGGTTTAATGCCAAATTTCCCAATGACACAACTATTCGACCACTTCTTTTATGAGCAAGCAATAGTGAGTTTTAGGTTACAATCGCACCTACAGTTTGTTTTGTTTAATCTGAACCATAGTGAAAAACTTTGTTGCATTTTTTTGTATTTGATTCATTTAGGTCCACACTGCCCAGTTTCAAGTGAATGACGTTACGTGGACTCCCAGGTTTTTGTAACTTGTCATCCCATTTGTCGAGGTTAGAGATTTGGGCAGCAGGATGGGGGAATTAAAACAAATCCAATTCAAGTCCCCATAACTTCAGCTAAGTCATTTACTGTAATTTGGTATGGTTATACTGGGCTTTCTAAGCATGAGTTAACTGCTGGCTATGAGATGTCAACATTTGTCTCCTTATCCATAAAACCCATGTATTAGGGTTGTTTCCTGTAGTTGGTACAATTACTTTTTCACTCCTAACAAACTGCACCACAGTTTGCTTAGAAGAGGACTAAAGACCTGCATTTCAGGAGTCTTGGTGCAGTTATTTGGTTACACACCTAAGTTTGAATGGTATTTTTCTCACTTTCCCAAATGAACCAAACTAATGGAGTAAACTAAAGTAGTGCCAGAGTTAAAAAAAACAAAAAACTGCTCCCAACATGTGCCCTTACTGAAGGGCAGGGCTGTGATTCTAATGGTCACTAACCTCTTTTTGTAATTCAGCAGGTGCTAAGGTGTACATCTTTGAAGCACAGTGAACAACCGTGTTAAACTTTAAAGATCAGTGGTGTCTCGCACAATCATTGGCTTAAAAGTCCATGAGGGTGATGTCCTGCAAGGTCCTATTCAGCAACTCTTCATCTCCCATACCAGTCACTGATCCAGAAGTAAGATAACATGGTCAGTGTATCCCTTGACTTTACAGGTACACAGGACTTTACAGAGAAGCGTCCCTTGACAACATAGGCATAGCGAGCCTATATAAATATAGTATTCTGACACAGGCTGCTGAATTTGTCCTGCTTTCATAAGTCAGTGGCTGCATCTATACATTGATGTTTCAATGTTTATTGGACTGTTTCCAGCTCTGTCACTCCCAATACATCAGCTGACAGAAGCCTCAGTGCACAACTCTAAGAGGCCTTCAGACACCCTGAGTACAGAGCAGAGGCCCGAGGGCTTTCACTCAGCTAAACAGAATCCCTCTATGTGCAGCTCACTGACCACCGCTATAGTCAAAAATGGATGGACGGCAAAGTCCCCTTCCTCCCGGATCTCGACCCAGGATGCCTGTGCAGCCTTTGGACACCTGCAGGGAACTATGAATGTCTCTGTGATGGGACCAAGGGATGTGGATAGTAATGAACACACAGTCATTCATCAGCCATCCATGGCATAAGTCCCATTCAGATACGGATACACACTCACACTGAGGCACAAGCACAAAGGCCCAGCTGCTTAAAGTGCCAGGCTTATACACAACATTGGGCACCAATACTACCCAGCTCCATTTACCCCTTTAAGAGGCGCCCTATCTCAGCAACCAAAGTGCCTTTATATACATTCCTCCAATCAGTACCACACACAATGGACAGAGGTCAATTCATTTGGATTTAATGGAAAGAAATACTGTTGCTAACCTAGATTACCCCGTGCTGACAGAGCCTAACATATCTCTATTGTCTCATATCACATCAATCATCCCCTTTTCCGTCCACTAAACACTGCCGCTCCCATCCACTTTTTTTCAGTTTTTCCCAGACAGTATATGAGACAGGGACTGGTGGAAGACTATAAACAGAGGGAAAAGGCGGCAGAAGTGCTGGTGAAGGTGCATCAGAGCATTCAGATCACACAGGCGTGGGAGACTATAACAGAAAAAAATTAGTATTACCTGCATCTGAAAAAAACTGCACTACTCATAGAGGATGTGTCAAAGTTAAATCATGAAATGAATCATCATCAATTGCCAAAACACCCAGCCCCATTTCCTGAACTATATAAGTGAATAACTGACCCATGAAAATTTCTCATATTAGCCCACTTTGGAGTTTCTCATGACTCTGGGTAAGTCAGCAGTTGCACTAGTACTGCGTTGAGGGCTATAGGAAGACGTTATGGAGCAGAACAAACCAATTACACTCCTGTCAGGGCTAGGCCACAGCACTGTATCATTCCCACAGTGATACTACAGTAGCATTGCATGACATTGCTCTGGCTCTATAATCCCAAGATTGATGAGCCATGAGCCATGGCATGTGTGGCATGGCCATAAGCCCTACTCAGCGCTAAAACAGGGGGCAAGTTGTATTAAATACCAATAAATATTCATTCTCCCTTGCTGATGAGGCACTAAACTTATTGCTGCTAAAACAAAGGTCTGCCCCAGCCAGCATGCACTAAAATGCTGAAGCATGTGACTCATGTTTGATTGCATTGAGTGTTAAGCCTTTGGGGTTGGGCTGCTTTTTTACCCCATGACTCTCCCTCGGAGCTAGGGCAGCCTCCAGGGCTGCTGTGTAGTATTTACACATTCCTCCCAGGGCGGAAACACAGCCCATTAGCATCACATGCTAACATGCCTGTGGACAGACAGAGAGGCATATACCAGCTCTTTTCAGCATTAAGGCATGGTAATGCAAGAACAATTCACTTGTGTTTTTCCCCAAGTGCCTTTCAGGGAAGTTCTACTTTTGATATACTTTGAGGAGGGCTCAAATTTGACCAGGAAATGGCCCAAAGTGCAGGATTACTGATTTGCGTTACTGAAAATGGAATATTACATGGCGTGAATATCTATTTCTTGGAGAAGGATGATATATTCCTTATCCTTAGTCATGCTTAACTGAATAAGAGGTTTCAGTGAAGTAGTGCCATGCAGGAGCATTGGGCTGCTTGTTGCAACACAGAGCATGTGGGTTCTGGAATGACGGAGCTGTCAGTGTGAACGTGGGCAGACTGGGCTGGCAAGCCTAGACTGGAACTTATACTGCCTTCAGTAATTACAGGAAAGAATCAACCTGCTTGCACAATGGGCAAAGCATTAGCTAGCTACTCTCTGTCAGCTTCAATAAACTCGGACTCTCCTCAAAATGATCCATGCTCCCCTTTGTGCATTCTCTGTGTGCTGAACTGTCTGTGGCCTCAAATGGCACACTTTGCTAATTAAACTGGTGGCAATGCACCCAGTGAACTTAGCTGTGTGTTTTGTCTCTTTCTTTCTTAGATTAAGCGAGGGTTAAAGTTAGGGCTGAAAGATCCTGGCTGAAATTACCCCATAACTATCCCAATTTAAAAAAATATTCTGATCACAGTTATTAGTCTCCATTATAATTTGATCTTTTACAATTTTTTTTCCTCTTGAATATCTGACCTATTGACTATACGACGGGTGTAAATGAAATGATATTACACTTAAGTCACTTTACACTTGTATCCAGAGTGATGTACGAGTGAGTAAAACTAAACGTTATTAAATGGGGAAACTAAAATCGCGATACACAATATTACATGATTAATTGTGCAACCCTAGCTGAAGTGTTGCTGACACATCATCTGCTGTTGATATGAATATTTATTTCATGTTTCTTTAACCAGGCAACTTGACAAACAACACGTTCTTATTGGTGATGATGGCGTAAGTGAGTTGGAGCTGTAGAGATCATTTTACATCAGGAGAACGATAATATTCTGTTGATCTGAAAAATCAATATGACTAAAACAACTCAGTTACACCGTATCGGCATTTAGACTCCTCAACACTATCAGATACAAGATCAGATATAAGATACTTATATGAGCGTTGTTCCCCTCTGTAGTCTGGTTGACTAATATTGGAAATCCATATTTGAAGGGAAAATGTCTCATATTCTGAAATTATCACCCCATTAACTTTTAATATAACTCAGTGCAACATTATCCATTCTATGGATCGAGACGATGATTGATCTCACAGATACGGTTTCATCTACATCTTTAGTTTGCGGGAGCTGACCGATGAATCATCCTCTATCTGTCCATTAAGCTCACATCACAACCAAAAACTCCCTTTATGCTGAAGAGAAAAAAACCGTTTTATTTGTTAAATGCAGTCAGTCTGTTTAGTGGGAGTAAAGGGATGGGAAGACCTCTGATGAGCCAGACAAAGCTGCAGGCAAAACTCATTGATCAGCAGTGATCGCCGTTCCTCTCCCCCTCTGCATTTCAGCTTTTCCAGCAGATGTGATTCACTGCAGTTTAGAAAGCTAGAGCAGGTTTCCTGGTGACTCAATGCGCTGAGGTTCATACTAGGCCGTCACGACGATGTAGGCATGAATCTGGTTTACAGCATTTATCTCACAGCTCCACCTCGCTCCTGTCACGCTCTGCTGTAAACTATTCGGTAAAGCCAGAATGCCATAAAAAAATAACTTTAAGAGAGGAAAAAGTTTTAAGAGTTTACTAGAGTCTACCAAATATAGTTTGAGAGTTATTCGCTGGGGAGTTTTTCTTGTACCTAATACCAAGATTAGCTTAGTGCTAGAGAATTTATATTTGCTTATAAGTTTCTTTCATGGTGTTTTAAAGTTTCATCATTTGTGTTTAATTCCAGTTAGAATAAGACCAAGTGTTTTACTGACCTAAAAATGAAGATGAAACGGTAAACCTATCAGAATAGAGGTCAGTGTGACTGGGCTGATCTCTCACAGGAAAAACAGCAACAAGAAACCGACACATTTTTACAACCACTAAAATTGAAGTTATGACTTAAATAGCTTTATTTAGCTAAATTCACAACCTTTAATGGGCCTTGAGGTTAGGTAATATAATTTATGACATTTGAAGACTTTTTCAGGACCTGCAGACACCCTATTCCCTTTCCCCAAACAGCATGTCTTAAACGAAAATGAGCTTACAGCAAACATTAAAATATAAATCTATTTTTGTCTGGGTGTCAAAGTAGGTTGCATACACATCACCAAAGTGCCTATTTGACTGACACAGCTTGTCAACATCAGGGATGTTTACAGCACTGCAGCTGGTAGGCAGGAAAAGAAGTTATTCTTATATCACTTAAAGGGTAACTATTGACCGGTAGGGTAACTATTGACCTGTAGGGTAACTATTGACCTGTAGGGTAACTATTGACCTGTAGGGTAACTATTGACCTGTAGAGTAACTATTGACCTGTAGGGTAACTATTGACCTGTAGAGTAACTATTGACCTGTAGGGTAACTATTGACCTGTAGAGTAACTATTGACCTGTAGGGTAACTATTGACCTGTAGAGTAACTATTGACCTGTAGAGTAACTATTGACCTGTAGGGTAACTATTGACCTGTAGAGTAACTATTGACCTGTAGAGTAACTATTGACCTGTAGGGTAACTATTGACCTGTAATTCCTAGATCACTTAAAGGGTGACTATTGAACTACTGACCCTATTTTCCCATACTTTTGTGCCTAAGTGACTAATGGGGACAACAATTTTTGAAATTGGAAAATAGGGTCCAGGTTGAAAAATCCCAAAGTTACTCTTTAAATATGAATAGATAGCCACCGACAACAATGGACTGTGGGCTTGGTGTGTGTGAGAATTCAGAATATCTACTTCCATTGACAGCCTAATGAGAGATACTTTATTAACTCTCTGACATAATGTTGGCTGTCGACCTAAACTAATAAAAATGAACTTCCTGTCAAGAGGCTTATACAAAGAACAGTTTATTAGGTGATATTTTTCTGTTCGAGTTGATAGTCGAGTTCAGTCGATACTGAAAGGCATCGCTGAAATCAGCACCATGTCTCATAGTTAGCAATCGTCGCAATGAAAATTGTGTCTATTTAATCATTTGCATTTTATTCTGGTGTAAAGAGTGTAAAATGAAAAAAGAAAAGAAATAAATGACTAGCATCTAAAGTTACACGTCTTGAACAGAGGCCTCCATGTTCAGGAGATTAACTAGAGGGGTGGGGGTGGAGGCGTCTCAGACTGATGACCTTGGAGTGAAAGGTCCCTTGGTGCCCCAACACCAATGAGGGAATCTGTCTAATCCTTCAGCTCAGGAGAACCCCAGCGCCCCCAGTCTGACACCCCCCTCC
>CABFOS010102827.1:0-11826 GCA_900660315.1 Diretmoides pauciradiatus | reverse complement strand
TTTTTTCCCCCCACCCCTAGAAGCCACACTGTTTTTTGACCACCTCCGAAAGGCAGATCAAGCTAAATTAGCTAATGTAGCTAATTTATAAATTATAAAAAGGTACCACTAATTACCGTAACCACTCGATGCCTACAAGTGCCAGCAGCACTGTGTTGACAAAGCAGCTAGGTGACAACCACTCATTAGGTCAGATTAATGTATTGGCTAGATGGATGAATGGAGAAATTGACCATTTCTACTGTTATGTTTCATTTTTTCCATGTTAATGCTGGTTACATTTACAGGAAGTAAGTTCAACATAGACCATTATATTTATACTTGATAATGTTAGTTAGAAATTAAACATCTGAAACATATTCACAATCAAACAGTTATTTACTTGGTTATTATTTTTTGACTATTTTAGATTCATATTTCTAGCAATAATTTACTTAAATTTTAATTAATTTTCACCTACTGGGCCAGTCTAGGGGTAAGAAAAACCCTGATCTAATGGCCCAACCAAGCAAGTGGTAAAAACTGTTAATGCTAAATTCTGCTTAGCTTTTATCAATCTGGAATCTAGAATTGAAAAAAAGAATTTAACTGCAGCCATAAGACCGAGACAGATCATGACCCCACCCTATCAATAGTTTCAGGTGAAGCCTAAAAGCATCTCATGAGCCTTGTGGTTGTTAATAGATGACATATCTTTCCAAAAACAATGTCTATTAGGCGATTTAATCTTCCTGATTGTGCCAAATGCAGTTATCAAAAGTTATCAACAGTTATCTAAACATACTGGCAACATTCCAGTTGTGCAATCATGTGGGCTCGAACTTCACAGCTCAAGTCAACTCTTCTGCTGCTCTTTCCATCTGTTATTTGTCTTGAAGTCAGAAACCAGTCTGCAAAGAGTAGGTTTCAATTGCTGCTTTCACTTGTCTACTGTTGGCAGTTCAGTTAACACGACAGAAAGAGCACAAGGACAGGAATTACAAAAACCTACTGTAAGCGAAATTCAGCCAAACTTTTCACTTGCCAAACTATAATTCTGGGGAATTCTCTGCTCCCTGGGGTAGCCTTCCCCACTTGGAGAGAGAAATGCAGTAGATTACAAACATGGCAAGAGAACATATTGTTTTTCATGAAAATGACTTGCTTCAATCTCCAATTCACCTTTCATTGTAAGTACAGAGTACAAACATTGGCTATTGTCCCGCTGGAGATAGTGCCACAAGGCAGAAATATTTCATTAGATAAACACTTGGAAGAGGAAGCTTGGCAAGACGCCTCTCCCCAAAAATTTCAGTGAGGCTTTCACTATGTGCAGCCAGCCAGCAGCCTCCTCCTAGTGCTGGCATTTCAGTCAGTGCGGAGCATCTTGTTCCCCTAGAGGCCTCGCCTCACGCTTTTCGTCAGAAACCAGCCCCAGTTAAAGATCATGGGGTTGTTTTTTTATTTTCCATCATTGCTAGGATAAACCCATCCACCTCCACAGTTTTACCCCACTGAGCAGGCTCCCTTTTAGGACTCATTAAAGTGTAGCATGTTTAGTTACTGGTACTCTCAGATCCCACTGCCTTCTCACAGAGGGGAGAAAAGCCTTTGCACGCAATGTTACTATGAAAAGAAACAAGCTGCTGGAGAGCAGAAGATACCTAATTTGAGTAGCAAATGTCTCCATTTAAATAAAGTGAATGCTTTTGACACACCCTAAAGCTGCAACTATTTTATGACCATATGCAAACAGCTTAACAGTCCAAAATTGTATAATAGATTTGCCATATTTTCACGTGCAAGTAGTGTTCTCACAAACACTGTCACAGGTACTGAGCCTGGTGGTGGAAAGCTCCGTCTCAGTAAATTGTACTAATTAATTACATGGAAAAGTGATTTTGCCAAGGTGTTTGGGAGCGAGACAGCTGATGAAACTCTACTGAATAAAAGAGTAGTAAATCAACTGACATGGGACTACAATCAAAACCAGCTCACATTTCAATCCTTGGTTTAAAAAAACAAACTGATGCAGTAGACAAATTGTTTACACCAAAACAATATTAAGCTTAATTTTTGCCTGTTGCAAAAAATATCTAGCCAGTAGCCACCTAAAATTTAATGAGCAAGGACTACAGAAATTCCTGACACATGTAGACACAACTAGGAATACCAAAAGCTCCATCATCTCTAAACAAATGAATCCTAGTGATGCGATTGAGACACAACTGCCTGGAAGAAACTTAAATAGACTGCCATCTTATTTTCAATTAATGTCAAACAACAAAATCAATCCAACACCTTGAATTAGGTAGAACTACATATACAGTACTTCTATTCAAAATATCTTCTAATAACTTCTATTCAAGTGTCAAGGACTGCCATCCTGCACCACTGCAATACTGGCGTTCATTGGGCCTCATTCACAAAACGTCAATCTGTTCGTATCTGGATTCGTTCGGTGATACGATCAAAACCTACGAGCGTTTGGAAAAATGCGAGAATGTGTTTGTGTGTTTGTAAACATGCCGGAAAGCTCATTAAACCTCATAACATAAACCTCATTAACATGTTTAAGTGGCCAATGGCGTATTTGCCAAATTGTCCGTATTCCATAACAATACCAGATTATCAGATGGGTTGATCACATGGACTTACAAATACAATTACAGTCCTACCATCTGATGAAGATGCAGCCTGGATCTGATCTGTGTCTGACTCCAATACTGACCGGACACCTGACAGTGTCTAGTTGTCCTATTATGGGATGGATCCTCTGATCCATGTCTGACAGCACCACAGTGCCCCGCCATCCTCCGGTGGCTGATAATATGTGCCTACTTCATCTTATACTTTTTGGCAATCTAATTTCATGAAACCATTTCTTTTTTTACCTCAGCAACCGTGTGTGTTTCTGCTGAAACAGCATTGACAGCATTAATAATTTCCTGCCATGCTTCACTTTTATTAGTTCTTGTGACTCCTCTGCTTCTGAAAACTCTGCTGTTTTTTTCTTACATGAGAGCAACACTTCCATTTCGGAGTCTGCACAGTTCCTCTTTTCTCTCTTTTGGCCGGTTTACTAGCACACGACCCTTCAGTCTGCAGCCTTTTATGGTGTTGAACAGGGCATGCACGTATGCAAATTGGCTTGAACAGGCACGTACATCCAATTTACGAACGTTTGGCATTCATCATGTACACCTGTTCTACGAACAAATCGAGGTTTCCGCATGTTTCCTGAATCCCACGGTGGTATTAGTACACACATAAACATGAGAAATTTACAAAGAATTTACGAAAAGTTTTGTGAATGAGGCCCACTGTTTTTCTTTCTTGAATAATCCCATTGCTTGATTAGCAGAGAACAATGGCAGTAACATTGCATGAAATGGCCCTGTCATACCTTTACTGCTATGTGTCAGCACTATTTAATTGCTTTTAAGGGACACATGAAGTGTGTCTGTATGTGGCTAAACTTAGGCTTGCCCCCTTTCTCAATTAGTCGACTATTTGGTTGTCATGGCCTTTGTCGGTTGGTTTCTTTAGTCAGTGTTATTTCCAAGTACATTTCCCAGAACAGTAGTTTTGACTATGTACTTGTCTTATTTGACAAAGACAATATCTAGGCGGGACAATGTAGTTGGAGCAATTTTGAAGATTTTGTTTTACCTGAATTATTCAATTGGTCAACTAAATCCAAATAGTAGAATTTCTTTAATTGAGAGCCCCAACTGAAACCACCAGTAAAACAAGGCTAGAATGTACCGATATGACATGTCATTGAGCAATTCAGGGTTCGAAGTGAGGGCACAGCTACTATTAGTTCCTCAGGATTAAATTGGCCACGTATGCGTGACAAGTTGCAGAGTGAAGAGCTCCAGACTCAGAGTGCACACATACATGCATGGCCTGTCCTTGAAAACTAAAAGCCCACAATAGCCCAGAAGTAACAGTTCAATATATCCCAGCTGGAGACAGACGTAACGTCTATCCACACACTGACCGTAAAAAGCAAAGACAAATGATGAACAACAATGTAAAATGCCCAAACATCTGTCTCATTTAGGGAAGGGAATTGAAACCTACCCTAATATAGCCTGGCCTTTCAGATGATAGTCCATCTGCTAGTAAATATGAAAAGGTGCATGGGCCATATCATTATTTTAAATAATGGACTATTTGTATAGCAGCTTTTCAAAAACCTTTTACAAAGCACTTAAAAAAAGAACAATAATAAATAACAATTAAGAATGCAAGTTATTATAGAAAGGTTTCTAAAAATAGGTTTTAAGAATAGATTTAAAAGGGATGAAGTGATTTAGCTAACCGTAGCTCCTCAGTCAGGTTGTTCCACAGTATACAGAAAGTATAAATCTTAGTATAAATCTCATCTTAAAACCCATTGTATAAACATGCTTTCTGGCGATTCTCACAATGTCGTTTTCAGACAATCAAGATGCAATGCTGCCAAGCGCCGGAAGCCTGTTGGTAAACTAAAATGACCATAATTCATTGCACCTATGACGCAGTGCATCTGTGCTCCTTCCAGTCGTGGGGTATCTGTGCCAACACAAACTGCTGACAATGCTCTAGAAATAGCTCTCACATTTAGAATAGAATCTACTATGCCTCATCTATTTGATTCTGTTCCACAGAGGCCAACGTATGTTATCAATCTCTTTCGAAACTAGTAGTGTTATGCTTTTGTTACCTTTGAAACATTATCTGTAAAGGGCCATAACCTAGATCTGGGATTTAACAAATCTGCAGTTGCTGGTTAGGAGGTTCAATCCCATAAACTCCCAACATAATTGAAGCCAATGGCCTAAAATGTTTTTGACACAAAAAAACAACGGTTATTCATAGCCATTATGCTAGGTTATGGTGGACATTATACCACAATGAATAAAAAGCTATATGAATAAAAACCCTGACAGACATCCCATGTGCTACATAGCACATGGGATGTGGGAGATCTATAAGAGCTGCTGTGATGCAGTGGTCAGTGACAGGGTCCAAGGACACTGCGGTGCTGGCCTCCGGCATTGACCTGCACACGCAGAGGGAGGGACACCCTGTGGCCAACAAACATGGATAGGGAGAAAGTCCCACACACCACCCTCAAACCTCAGCCTCAGACTAGGTCTCGACTGCAGAGGGAGACAGCAGGGGGAGAAGAGAGGGGGATGGGAGAGGAGGAGAAAGTGGATTGCTTTTTTGCTGTAGCCACCCCCTGTATACTAACCCAATTCTGACAGCAGCACACATTTCTGCACAGATCACACTGACGTGGCCTTTGCAAGTTCACTCACTCTCCTGCATTTTAGTTGCTGTGTCAGCAGCCTTTATTTAGAAAGGCAAATGTCTGGGCTTAACAATACATCAAGACAACCACTCTTATCTCTTGCCCCTCACAGAGCACAGAAGCTGCTTTATTGTGGAGGCACAGGAACACTGAGGGGGGGGATACCTATAAGCAGAAAGAAAAGAAATGTGGGGGTGTCCTAGCGACACTAAAGCTGGACTTGCCATGAGAACAATAACAAATAGACGTTTACTGATATTGATGTTATACCAATATTGACTGGAATCAGCCGGTAACTATTGGTACTCTCCATGAAAGCCACATATACCAAGAACAAAGAAAAATGCTAATTCATATTTATCAAATAGGGGTGTGACGATACTCAAAGTCACGATACACAATTGGTTTCACGATACTGTCACGATATTGAAGTTCAGATGAAGACAATGTATAATCTCGAAAAAGATTACTTGTTTATTCCTGAGGGAAACAATTTACAAGGACAATGTTTACCACCACGTATGGCTGAGGTATCAAACAGTTAAAATAACTATGAAATTAAATTATAAATACTTAAAGAATCGCTTCATTGTGCACTTAAATAAATAAAAAAACAAAAAATATAATAAGCCTTTTTGGGTGTCTAGATTTAGTGTGTGGACTAAACACTTGATATGTGGTCCAAGCCCGCTTTCACGCACAGCTACATCCATGTTTCTCACATTGTCTGTAACAACAGCAGTGGTATGAAACCAGGGTTTATGTTAGCCGGTATCATGTGTAGTTGTCCGGCAGATGAAAATATCAACGGCCAAAATGTCCAGTGGAAAATATGCCAATATATATGCAGAACATTTAGTAAATCAGTTATAATTCACGGCGATCTCGCCCGTGTTTAAACAAACAGTATTTTTTCCCGTGTCGACAAGTTACAACTTTTTCGTAGGTTTCATTATTCAGCGTAAAACCGAAATACTGCCATACAAACGATTTAAAATGAGATGGAACATCCTCTATCTCAACCTAGCTGTCTGCCATGTTTGTTGACACTGACAGTACCACCTAGGCGATAAAAGCACAGGCAGAGGAAGGTTGATGGTGCCCTCTAGTGCACAAAGCGTATGATGAAAATATGTGGTTATGTGAAGTCATGCTCGTATCGCGATGCATTTTTTAAGCTACACGATGCATATCGTCACGTTTTCCTCTCGCAAAATGTCATGGCATGAAATGACACTTCATCACACCCCTATTATCAAATATCAAGAATTGGACAAGAGATTACCTTTTATTAGATCAACAGCCCTAGACTGATCTGTGGAATGGCTTTTTGTAGTTTTCTATGGTGTAGTACTTAGTGAAGTTTTCAACAACTAAAATAGTACTACTTGCTCAGCAAAAAGCAGTAACACTTGTGTACATCTAGCCTCTTACTGATGACCTATTACTATTTGAAAAGCATTTAATCCTAAATATTTCCCACTTGTCACTCAACTATGCTATATCATAACTACGCTATATCATAAGTGAAGGCTAGGCTATAAATATACAAAACTAAACCCATTTTCAAAGTGACGCAACTCCCAGACAACTCACTACTCTAGCCTGAGGAATAGCTGGCACCAATTCAAAGTAAGGCAAAGGGCAACAGTAGGGCCAAGAGTGTGCCACACCCTAAACCCCTCAGTAATACAGCTTTTCCTTTCTATTGGTCCATCCCCACAGGACCACAGATGTCATGAGTATCAGCAGCCTCCTCGTAAATTAACTGGACAGGCTTTTAAGTTGCTGGCTTGATGATACGCAGTATTTTCATGACCTGAAACTGATGATTACTCACCGTAGACTGCCTACTATAACTCAAACGCCTGAGGCTTCAACACATTACCTGCTCAGTATTCAAGGCCAGATACTACAACCGTAATCACTAGAGATGCTAACCAGGTAGAAAACACAAAATAGTCTGACAATTCTCCTTCTCAAAGCTCTGCAAGCAACCTGAAGCTACAGTGGTCGGCGTGTTTCTGTTTGCATTAAGCCAAAAGTGGAAATATTCAGCATTAGTATGGCTAATGGCAACACCTTGCATGCCCTCATACAGTACAAGGGAGTAAATTAACAGAATTTTGTCCTACACAAGTTTGTCATTAACACTGCACTACTGTAGTGGAAAACAGCCAATTATTTCATGCACTGGAGAAAAACAAAGCTTGACCTTCACTGCTTAATAAATGGCTATAGCGTGTGCAGTCAAACATCTCACAGCCTAAATGAACCATTACACCAATTTCCATTTTTATAACTCATTAGATACAAAATCTTTCATAGTATGTAAAGTATTTCAGGGTGGGAAACAGTACATAACAGCTGCTTCATTACATGGACGTAGATAGACATGTACAGATAGAAATTGGTTTAAATGAAAGCCATAGTTTAAAAAAAAGAAGGTATTTGCCTTTAAATTAGGCGTTTCTAAGCGAATGTGGAGTGACTGAACTGGGGTGGAGGGGTCAGAGTTGGCTGCTAAATTGGTTCATTGCTGACACCTGCAGTAGAGACACGCCCAAACCGACTGCACCTGAACACGAAACTAACAAATAGAGTCGATTAAGAGTGCAAATTACACACAAACAGTTAACTTTGAGCCCAACATTAGCTGGTTAGGTAAGCAAAACCGAGTTAGGATCAACAATTTGGCCGTTTTGAGACAACTTTTCAAACAGTGTAGTCGTCGTCGAGCGTTAATTGCAGCAGCTGTGTCCGTTAACAATACAAACATTTTCCACCTAAACTGAGGCAATTCAAGCGGCTTTGTGTGTGTTGGGGGGGAAAAGGAGAATATAAAAGTTGGGTTACACAAACGCTCTGACTAAGGTATCGCATGTTAGCTAGCACTGAACTTAGCTCAAAATTAGCGAAATGAGTGGAAAAGTATTGGCACCATTTTTTCCTGAAATCTTGTGAGCGACTTCGTGCGCTCGCGACGCAAAAGCAACGCCGTTATATTCACCGTTTCACATCATATTTAAACTGTCATATATCGGTTAATATATTAACAATAACCCCCATGTGACGTTACATCTTACCTTCGGGCGTTGAATGCTGTTCTCGGATATTTTATTGATGAATGACTGACTATCAAACTCGGCGTCGCAATCTCTACGCGGCAAAGTGGGGGGCGGTGGCGGCAACGCGGCCAACCTAAGTAAACTAATCAGACCCTCAGCCAATCAGAGACGACCCCTGGTCAACCCGGAAGCAGCTTCTTTGTTGACTAATTGATTCGTTTCAGGTGTAGCGTACACGTGCATCTTTCCCCGGTACATCACATCTGAGTGCCATTTGCAGTGAAACTTCAAGCCAAAGGAAGAAAAGAAAAGAAAAAAAACACACAATTAAGTAGTTTGAGCATAATGCAGTGGTTTCCAAAGCTGAGTCTGGGGTGGTGGACCACCAGGGGTTCTTGTGGGGCAAAATGAATGGGTAGTTAATTGCATTCCATATAAGTTAATACAATTAAAGGATGTACAAGCATGCCTTGTTTTGATGGGGTTTCACTGACCTCGCTGTAGACAGGTATATGATTAGATGCCATATCGTATTTACTCTTATCTTATCAAATGGGGTCTATGAAAAAGTTTGCAACCCCTGGGTGTCCTGGAAATCCATAGCGGAGGTTGCCAGATACTATGCATAGTACCTGAGGACATGCTTTTACAAAAAATAACCAATCCTATAATATATTTTAGAAATACAAATGACAAAACTTTAAAATAATAATCTATTATCCAGCTACGCTAAGTAAAAAAATGCATGACAAAATTCTATAGGGCATACAAATATATGAAGGTAATGATGATATATGGCTTGCAGTTGGTGTAATATCTTGATTAATGGAAGCTTCTTAAGGTTCAGCGTTTCTGTTTGGCAGAAAAAGTTAAAGCCAGATCTGCAGTCCAACAATTGTATCAGTGGTAGTGCAACGCACAGGCTGCACCTAACTTAACTAGCGTCTGTTTTGGCTTGGGGTGCACAGTAACCTGTGAATGAATCTGCAAACACCTGTTTTTTACGGTGAAACCTATCAAGTCGCCCCTACCATAGGCTACAGTAGTATGTTTCCAACCCAGTTGTAAGAGGGGGATATTGGGGATATTTGCCAGCGTTTGTTTATTTGTAGCCTAAATAAAATACAAGTTTTCATATTGATTAAAAATACTAATAATCTAGTTAATTGGCCGCTAGGATTATCATAATATCAAATAATTTGGATATCCAGTGAGTAAGTTAATATTAGTAGTCTAATATGTGCAACAACATGTTCACTTCAGCCATTTAGATGCGGTAAAATAGGAACTATCAAAGCCGGATCCCACGTTTCAGCACCAAGGCCATTGTCTGTACACTAGAGAAATACATCTGCTCGCCCATGATTAGAACCTTAGAAGATTTTAAAATGGGCGCATGTGGGGAGATAGCCTACTTATCCCATCATGTAGGCCCTTTCATCTGCCAAGGCATCCCAATTCAGAGTTGAAAACCATCAGTCCATGAAACAATGAATGTCAATGCAACGTTCACGCTGACTTTCCTATATCGCGTTGACATGCAATAAGATAATACTACAATGAATGCATGGTCTGCTCTGCTCACTGACTTCAAGGATATTCTGAAAAAATATCGATTTCAAAGTGTTTTAGATGAATGAGCAAATGTGTAAAATATCTTACCGTTTCTATAAATGAAAGTTACGGACGTCCTTAGGCAAACAATCTCTGAATCAAACACCTGGCCAATAGCGTGTAAAATGATGAATTCCGCTCTCTCTCTCTCTCTCAGTTCAAACTTGGAAACATAAAAAGCCAACACAAACAAGAAGAAATGAGGAAATTAAATATTTATTAAATCAAAAATACAGAAATGGGTTCCTTTCAGCAAATGCATGAAACAAAAGGAGAAGAAAAAAAACAACAGAAGAAATAAAAGGAATCAAATAATTAAAAAAGCCGGCTTCTCGCTCTTTACAGGTGCGCCACACAAATACGCGACATCACTGAGTGGAAACCAATGCAAGGAGGAGGTTGTCTTTAAAAGGAAGATAGTCCTGCCGGCAGATATATAGGGCCGTATCACAGCAAGGCTATACCTCTCCGCTCTCGCCGTTTCATCCCTTCAACCTACACATGAGCACGCATCAGACGCGGAAGTATACCCGGCGCAGCTCCCGTCCACCGCCATGCAGCGAGCGCTTCAATCTAATTGGCTAGAACACGGTCCCCCAAACCGAGAGATCCCATTGGTCCTCACGCCTGTCACTCAAACACACAACCGAGCGTCTTTTCTTCTTCTTCTTCTTCTCCTAAATATGGGATTTGAAGTCAAACGCGACGGGGATAACAGTAACGCCGTGATATAGTAGTGGATTTTCCCCAAGAAATGCGCGTTGCACTACATCTTTTTTTTTGAAAATAACCTAAATGTCACCGTTTTCCAAAAAGAGAGGCCATGCAAAGGGATTGTAGATGTGAGTGCTGCGTTTAGGTGGGAATCGGCTATAATATAATATCATAATTCTGCAACCCTGACATCAACAAACAACTCGATAACATCTTTAAAGGTCTCTTATTAGGCCTGCTGCTGCATTAATCATCATTGTTGTTGGTTTTTTTGCCACATAATGCACCTTTATCTGCGCCATTTCAACAGTCATGGGTGCTTTTTTTCTTTTTGCACTACAACAAAGCGCGTTTACATAGGAAACCGCATCCAGCACAGTTCAGCACTATGGACAGCGCACACACACGTCCCTTCGCTGCAGCTCTGCACTCCCCCCAAAGCAGCCTACATCTAATCCCATTCAACCGCCTGCCTTCCACACACAGCCTGTCCAACCCGTGTAGGTCGATTTAGAGTTTAAACAGTATCATCATATATGGCCATTGTGAACGTTAAGTGTGTATACAACAATGAAAACGCACATGGAAAGCAGAGTTAATTATAGCACGGCTCCGTTTTGACGTTTTGAAGGGCGGAGTAACAGTTGAATGAAAGCTCGCAAGGTTAAAAAAGAAGAAGTAAATTAATGCTTTCAGGAGGCAGGAGTGTTAACATAGCCAAGGTGGATGGGGGTTCATGGTGATTGTTAATTCATAAAGCCTATTGTGAGAAAGCCTACAGCAAAATAAGAACAGATATCAATCTGAATCTAAATCCTGTGGGAAATAAATGTCCCTGTTGCTGTTCAATTGGGTTGCTACTGTAGGAACTGTATGGATGTTTACAATAGATCCTTTTGAACTTAAGCCCAAAATAATCCCAGGAGACATGATGGTAGCCAGTATGCAGTATTTAAATAAAACAACTTTTGAGCCTGTTGTCCCAACTGAATTTCCATCAGGACCAATCTGAGTCTCCTGGGTGTGTTTGGGAGATAATGAGACATGATTGTAATCCACCAATGCTCTGCCAAGATGCTTTGTTATAGCAAAGAACATGGCTCAGATACATGTAGTTTCTCTGTCCATCTCTCTCTCTCTGAC
>CABFOS010102826.1:0-19089 GCA_900660315.1 Diretmoides pauciradiatus | reverse complement strand
TTTAAACTCGAAAAGGACACTGAGGCACAATCACCTCATTCACAGCACCGCCGAGTGAACAACAGAAACAACAATACAGTAAAATCAGATAAAACAATTGCAGTTCAAGTCAGAAAAAGCAGAAATCATATTTTTAAACTCTACAATTGATAGGAGAGCACCTCCAGTTTCAATAAAGTCTGAATGTCATTCCAGTCCTTCGGAGCAGCAAATGAAAATGCTGTCCTACCAAGCTCAGTATTAGCTCTGGGGATTTTAAAGACTAGCCAGTCGCTGGAACGAGTATGATGCGTTGAAACATTCCAGTTCAGTAGAGGAGCAATGTAGGGAGGCAAACTACCGGTAATGGCCTGATAAATGTACAAATACCAATGATAATCACGCCGAGCAGCTAGAGATGACCAACCAACATTACTATACAAGACGCAATGGTGATACTTTGGTAATACTACCATAGCACAAAGAAATCAAGCAAGGCTACCATAAAAAGGTCAAGGGAATCACATTAGAAATTAATGATCATGGTGTCCTTCTGGCAAAAAGAAAAAGATAATCTGATGAGGTATCCACAGTCTTCTCTATAATCTGAGAGGATGTAACATGGAAGCAGAAAACCCAGGCAATGGACTCTTATTGAGGGTGTATAAAGAATCAAAAGATTGCAGAACAGCGGCTTGGATACTGACGTGTCAGGACCTGAAATGTCCATACATGTGGAAGCAGATCACAAGGGGAAAGCACAGGAAGGGACATGATCCCTCCGTTGAGCTTAGAGCAGAGTGCTCTCGCCTCTCGCTGCCAACTGTGCAGCCCATGTGCGTCTCTCCAGCAATGACTTTACCCAAATTGGGGGTTTTTAGTGCATATTGATGATGACTTTAAAGGTTTAAAAGTCTTCTACTCACATACTCTAAAATCAATTTCAGTCTTCAGTAAAAACCAAGGGGGAGTTAAGGTCAAATCACAGGGTTCGTACAGTTGCTTGAAATACTTGAAAATACTTTAATTTTAATGTTGTGTTTTCAAGGTTAGGAATATGCTTGAAACGTGAAATAAAACAATTTGAATTTAGTATTTTTCCCAAATCAATGTCATAAGAAATCAGTACTTCCATTAAATGTATTTACTTTGAATAGGCATAAACAAACAAAGTCACTGATCCAGCGGCATGTTTGTCAGAAGTTGCCAAGTCACTCGCGTATGTGGGCCTGGAGGTTGCTGCTTTAATGATTGCTGGATTGAAAATGATCATTAGAAATTGTGGATTACACAAACCTCCAATCCGCAGGCAGTATAATGCAAAATCGTAGTATTTTTCTCATCCAATACTGTAGTAGACGTATTTCCTATGAATGTTGCCTGTGTTTGCAAAGTTTTCTACATAACGATGAACTGTTGGTGTTGTCAACATGTTGTATTTGATGTTTACAATGATCAGTAGAGAATAAAATAGTTATACATTTATTTACCACATTTATACAAGAGCAAGAATTAGAAGTTTCATTTTATGAAAGCCACAAGATGCTGGAAGATCTTTGACAATGCATCTCGAAACTGCTTGAAAAGTGCTTGAATTTGACTTTTGAAAAGCTTAATGAACCCTGAAATCATGATAATAAAAGAGTGAAATACTCAGGTCCATCCTCTGGGTTAGTTCCAGGCCTTCAGTCCAAACTGTCTCTGCTGGGTTGGATGCACTCCAAGGTCTTTGGTCCATCTGGGTGGTTCCACACTACTTGATACCACTGCTCGTGTTACTTACCCTTACTCCACTTACCTTTAAGATAAGATATGATAAGATAAGATATGATGGTACTTTATTCCTCCCTGTGGGGAAATGATTGCACAACAGTTGCAAGTACACAGTAGGAAGAGGTATAGAGGTAAAAAAGCACTAAGATTAGATAAACAATCACTAAAATCACACCTACAGTTAATTTACTTTGGTCTGAACTGCACTACTGCAGTGGAAAATTTGGCTTAAAAATATGAATTATTATTAATTATTACAATTATTATTAAGGTTCCCACTGCCCAATTCTAAGTGAACAAGGTCTTGTAAACAAGTCACATGATCGCTCAAGAAGCTCATTTATTGGCCAGAGATTTGGTAATCTATCTTCCTGCAAGGTTGGAGATTTTGGCAGTGGATTTTGGCAGTGGATTCCAGTCCCTGTAATGTATAAACATGGTAGACTTGCTGTAATTTACCTTCCTGAAACCAGTTAAGAAATATCTAAATATGAGCGTTAGATTCTTTGCCCTCACTTCACTTTGCTATGCTAGGCTTTCCAAGCATGAGTAACTGCTGGGTATTAGATGTCAACATCCGCCTCCCATAAAACGTTTTTTTTCTTTTCTTCCTGTAGTTGATTTGGACTCCGCTCTCACAAACCACACTGCAGTGTGCGTGAAGGACTGAGGCCCACATTTTCAGTTGGTCTCAGTGTAAAGTGTGGAGTAGTAAACACTGCAGAAGTTGAATAAATCTTGGTGTGAAGACACCTATACCCACAGCAGACAAAATAACCTTAAACACAGCAAAAAGTAAGATATGTAAATTATAACACATATATAATAGGTTTCATAAAAAATTAAATATGTGATCACAGGCTGACAGAAAGTGGACTTAACATTACTGGCAATGGTGAGGACCCCCTTCTTTTCCCCTTGCACCCAGATTGAAACCATTGAGTTTGAAACTGGTCTTGCTTTAATGCAGAAGTCCTCTAATAGTTTCCTCTACTAACCTGTTCTGGACTCGACTGCAGAACCACTTGAAACTCTCCTAACCTCAATAGTAAGTGGTCCCACTAGGCTTTCTATGTAGAAATATGTCAGTTCATTGTAGTTGTAGTCTCAATAGCTGAATTCCTTTTTTAATGTGTCCCCTTAGGGTATTTATTTTAGATAATTGTGTCATTAAGAAAATGTGTCTGCATAATCCTGTTCTTAGCGATGCTGATGGCTCTGGGCTACATGTGGAAACACTTTTCCTGAAGGTGTGGGTGTCAACCTGGACTCTACTGCGCAAAACTCCCACATCCCTGGCCTTCAAACAGGCCAGTAGAATGTCAACGTTACACTCTCCTGTCCTTTTATTTTCCGGACAAAGTCATTGTGTCTATGATCTGTCTTACTGTAAGTCACAGCTTAGTGACAATATTTTGGCTAGACACTAGAGCTGCAGTCCTATGTGCAGCAAATGTTCACATCGACTGTTCAGCCTGAGTAGACACAGTTTGGCCAAGCAGGTACAGCTTAAGGGTTACAGCTAACTTGCTGGCAACAAAATATGAGGTTAGTAACACATTTGTACTGTACCCCACAAATAGAGACCAAGGAGAAACATTGTATTTTTAGGTAATTGGTGAACAAAACATTGGTGCATACCTGGCTAAGATAAGATAACTATTACTCCCTGTGTGGAAATATAACCACAAAATATAAGAATTAGTCATTTCAGACTGCTGACAGCTACTAAGAAAGACTGGTTGCAATGCTAACGTTGCAAGTTGTCCTAAATGCCTACACATGCTTAACATTTTAAAGTGACAGGGAATGAGAGTACTTTATTGTGTGTACTTCAAGTGTTTTCTTGCCTAGCCCAGCCTCTTACTTTATATCTATAGGAAATGCAGATAACCACAGACTCCCAAGATTTTGATGTAATTAAAAAAGTTTATTGCTTTTAAAAACAACTTTAAAAATTAGTATCAATGAGCAAAGCATATTTGCTGAAATGCAAAAAATCTCCAGTACACTGGCCACAGCAACAACATTATTACAGCGGAGGGTAGATCTACAGCTTTGAACTACCATACCATCAGTCATCAGTACATCTACCAAGTCCTATACACTTACAGGTAGAGGAAGGGCAATATCGTCATTCGAGCACAAACATCAGCGCTCCTTTCTATGAATTTTGAAAAAGAGAAAAAAGCAAACTTTTTCACAGACACATAGTAAAATTTAAAACATCAAAATTGAGAGAACTGATTCATAAACTAAATATGAATTATAAATGTATCTAAAATACTTAACATTGAATAATGCTACAAACATGATTATATATTACCATATGACACAATCTGTCCTCTCACAGAAAAATAGTTAGAAATACTGTCGATTCATTTGATATAGTGTTTTGGTATTTTCGTGCAAGACAATGAGGTTAAATAAACACGACTAGGTTAAAACCTACAGTAACAGTGTGTAGCTGGACCGTGTTCGCTGTCCCTCGTGCCTTTTGGCACATGGAGAGCTGTTTTCTGTTCCTAGGCGTACTTGAATGCATCATAATGTATTATGGCAAAACACCAAACACTGGAATTTCCTAGTCTGAACGGTACATTCAACACACCATGACATAGGCAAATGGCCAAATTTCCTAGGCATACTTGAATGTATTTCATCATGTGTGTGAAAGTCAACCAATGGTGTAACTTAAGCAGTCACCCAACCTATGATCTGACAGCGATATTCGCGTCTGACGGGCTGTCCGATTTCACAGTCCAGTCAAAAAACTTCAGCAAGTAAAAAAAAAAGTATATTATGATTACTTGAATATTACACCAGATAATTAGGCATAATTTAGACAATCTCCTCCCCATTTTAAAACTTGTGCAAAAGAAATTTAAATTAATTGGGTTAATCCAGTTCATCCAGAAGGGTTTAGGGCAACAATGAATTTTGAGTTTAGAATTTTCTACCATTCTGTCATCTACCACAATGTACTGGACAACTGATCTGTCAGAGAAGGATACGCCACCTGGTAATATGTTATGACACTTAAAAACAATACTATTATTTCACTCAAAACACATTTGCAACCTTGCAAGACAGATGATTTCACAAGATCATATGGTTTGCAAGGTTACTTCTTATGTACAAACAGTACCCTCTAACTGTCTGGAAGTTAAAACAACTTCCCCAAGAAATGCTGTTGGTGTGACCAACCATACACACAGTAAGTGACATAATTTCTGATATCAAAGAAAGCAGTTAACTAATAACATACAGTGTCTTTTAACTCCATAAAATCATTATTTACCATTTGGGCCTACAGCAGTACAGTGCTGTTTACAAAAGTAAACACAGTAATCCTCAGTATTGTCCTGATAGTGTCTTGAGATCCCTTGAGAATTTTCCTGTACTCTGACATTGCCAATTTCACTAATTTTCTTAAATTTATTTGTATTCTCCTCTTTGTCTGAAAGAATATTAATGGCTATTTAATCAAAGGGGATTCTTAAATATGTCCATCATATGGGAAATTTACATTCAATGACTAAGATCTTACTGTATGCTGTTCTACTTTACATTTAAATGTTTTTCTTTGGTATGGACATAAGGCTCAGAAAGCAAAAAACATAATAACCACTAGGACAATAAAACCCCAGGAACACCTTTGAGTCCGTCATCTCTCATCAGTGAGTTCTATCCCTTCACATGTTCCTCACTAGCGTAAAACAAGATTTTCACCTGTGATCAAAAAAATCAGATTTAATTTTGTGTTTGAACATTTAAATGCGTGATGACTCTTAGTGAAAACATTCCGACATCATCCAAACAAATACAGTGAATTGTTAAGAAACAAAGGTTGATAAAAACATGAACTATCAGATTGTGATATATGAATATGAGCCAAACTTGCTGACTTGATGAAGTTTGTGTGTACAAAATAATCACATCAATACACTGTTATTGGTATACTGCATGCTACTCAACAATAAGTAAAGTTATTTGACTGACCGTTTTGTGTGTCAGCATGTGACATTTCATAGACCTTCACTGATGTGAAATTGCTTGCACAAATCAAGAATGCAGTTACAGAATTAAATCCAAAATGAAAACTACAGCTTTAAGTGATTGTCAGTCTTGCAATGCTCTTCTTGAGCATTTATTTCTGATATTCTGCCTCATCCTTTTATACATATAAAGTAACAACTACTGATCTATAATCTTGTTCAACATTTGTTCATTGCTTTTTTGCAGTAAGTTGTGGGAAAAAATGCATAGTTCAGAGAAGTGCTGAGGTAATGAGGACGATAGTATATAATATCCTTCCCAAATGGATAATCCTCTAGTGTACTTAATTCCTTTACACATTTACTTTCACTTTCATCCACATCAGTCAATTTTTGTTGGTCATATTCATTATTTTCAAATAAAGATCTACACCTCCTTCAGAAGGTGCAAAATATTAAACACCTGCAAAAAGGTGGATCAAAAAGGCACCAAAACATTTTTTGCCATAAGGTTGTTTAAGATGTCAGTAGGAGTCTTCTACACACTTTTACAACAAATTTTATAAGTGTGTAAATGATCGCTAGTGGCAGCTAAAATATATATAGTCTGATGATATTGACTTGATCATCAGTGGTATGAACTCTATTTTGTGATCAGTCGATGACAAGACAAGAGAGGTTGCTTGGGCCGTTCCAATTTATAGGCACATTCTGTGAAGTTCTGTGATGATTCTTAGAAATATTTAAAAAAATAAAAAATAAAAATGATAAATCATTTCCAAGTTTTAAAAAATTGGGGCATGATACATGGATTTTAAAATAATTAAAATAACAATTAAGCCAATATTTGAGAAACAGCACCATTAGTGCTTTTGCTTTTATCATTGACAGTTAAATTCCTTGAATTCCATCAAAGAGCCTCATAAAGCATCTCAAGCCACCACTGAATTTGTGAATATCTTAACTAATATATTGATTTACTATCAACTGGGGGAAACAATTTATTCAGACAGATGGCCTTTTCCTTACAGATTGTCTTTTTCTCTTAAGAGTTATTTTAATACATATAGCTGATGCATACAGTTAAAGGAATATGTACAGTTTGGGGGAAATTGGCCTGTTGGTCAACTTACCTGTTGAAGTGTGACTTGTTTTGTTTACATAGTAAGTAAACATTTTGTTTACACAGTGGATGAAGGGAGACCGTGTACAGCTAAAAATCACTGCACAACAGATGAAATACGTGGCCGCTCACCTAAAATAGCTCCACAAATAAATTGTGCTATAACTGTATTGATAGGAAATAATATTTCATTTTTAAATGCATGTATGTGTCTACAGGCCATACAATAAAAAATACCAATAACCTATTATTACTAAAAGGTCAGCGGTCAGCCTTTAGTCTCCATGCTCTCATCATTAAAAGTTGACCAACAGGCCAATCTTCCAAAACCTGCTGCTGCTGTAAAGTATTTTAAGTATTCTTTTTAAGTAGTCCTTGAACTAAAGAAAATGCATTGAAACACCAGCATGATATAACACCCTGACATTTCACCTGAAATCACATCACTGCTTGCTCAGCTTCTTCATACCACATTTTGATAGCATGTAATTTCTTAATTATATATATGATATCCATCAGTCTGTTAATTACTATCTATACCAGCTGCTTACACCAGCTCATGCTTTCTACTTATTGTGACATTTGTTTGGGTAAGCAATGCAATATGTTCTAATTTTCCTTCAAGTTTGCACCTTATTCCTCAAATTAAAAATAATACCTGAAATACCAAGAGATATATAGAATGATAGTGGGAAATGTTGCTGCAAATGCCCTATTAATGGTATCTTGTTTCATCAAACTGTGCATCAGTATTGAAATTCCAAATATTACATGATTAAACGATCCATGTCCCTGTTTGGAAAACTAATTTAAATAATTGAATATTAATTGAAGTGAAAAAAAAGAATCATACCAACACACATATGATTAGATGCCTTTGTTTTTTGTATAAGTACTTTTGTCTTCTTGTTTAAAATGCTCTTGAAAAAACACTATGAGGATATTATTATGTTCTACGAGGAAAGGGAGATAACCAGCATTTGAATTATTTCAGCTTACTTGAAAAGTGATCATTTCAGTTCAGCCTGGCACTTAGACTGGACCAATTTAATTGTGTCCAGTGTTGCATTATAAAATGCAATGTAAATGCTTAAAAAAAAAAAAAAAGTGACCACACATTAACACTTTAACCAAAACTAAATGGAAACAAGCTCAATGTTCAACCCATTAATCCAACAGTGGGATGATCTTTGCTTTCAAGCCAATCCAGTCCACTTGAATGTGCAGTCTCGCTACAAATTTGTTGAAATAGTGGATCATTCATTAATTCCTCTGGAGTGGCATCTTGATATTGTCCTTGCTGCTGATTGGGGTCAAAGAGAAGGTTTGTGTCCAAACTGTTCAGGTCATTAATGCTACTGGAGAGCTCACATGTCATTCTGATTTCATCAGGGAACTCTGGCCCTCCTGTATTAAGTTCTGACACTTGTTCTGTGAGCTGGTTGCCAGGAATAAAGCTGTTTTCAGTTAGGAGCTCTTTAACAGTAGTGCTGAAATCCAACTGCTGTTGTTGTTGCTGCTGAGGGTTCAGGGCTAGCAACATAGTCTGACCCTGCTGTTGATGCTGTTCTGCAACAGCTGATTGTGCTTGGCTGTCACTTGCAGAGAGAATCGTTTGTTCATTCATAGCATTTTCCATGAGGTAATTTGGCCTCTGGAACTTGTAAGTGCTGATAGTGTCAGTAGAAGTCATCAAGTTCTGGTGGCTGTCACAGCAGGGGCGGCTGGGGGCAGACTCCAGCATCTGGGTGAGGTTCATACGTGCAGTGTAGCTAGAGGGTAAATTATTGATGCCCAGTCCCCGCAAAGTGTCATCATGGTCCCCATCCATCTTACTCAGGAGAACACTGGTGATTTTGTTGTTGTTGCATTGTTGGCCTTGCATGGGCAGTAACTCAGTTTGCATCATGATGTTGAGTGGCACAGAGCGGCTCCTCTGAGCCATGCTATTCACACCAAGATTTGGCTGGCTGTTGGCAAAGATGTTTAACACCTCAGGGGTCACAGGGGAGTTAAATGGAGACACAACTGTCCGAGGGATATTGGGAATGGCAGTGTTTCCTGTGTTCCCACTCAAGTTTCGCTGACGCACAGCAGGGCTTACACTGCGGCATCTGAAAGCTAAAGTGGGAGTGCAAGTGGTTTTGTTATCCAGAGGGGCAGGCACAGCAAAACCCTCTTGCTTGGTCATGTTAGTCATGCTGGCTACCTGTTGTTGCACAGGGGAGATGGGGGTCAAGCGACCAAAATGGTTGTCATGGTGCCTTGGCTGAGAATAGTAGGATTGCCCAGGGATAGCGAAGGCATGGGGCTTTTGGAAGTGGTCATCAATCAGGTCTTGATAACTGGGGAGGATTCCCATTCCATTGTTTGATTTGTTTGAGGTCCCACTGCTACTGTTGTAACTGTTATGCATCCATTCCAGCTTGGCTTTATCTGGGTGGGTGGCCATTGGCCTCTGCATGGGCTTGACAGGGCTGCTGGAGACAGTATTGTTGTCATGGTAACCAGTAATACTGGAGCTAATGGGTGTAAATGCAAAGGGGTTCCTGCACTCCACAGGACTGGGAGGTACAGTGCTACTGCAGTTGGAGTGTGGGGTACCAATCGGGGTGTGTCGACTGCTTCCCAGTGCACTGTCCACTGGGGTTGTAGAGGCAATGCGGGAGCAGGGGCTCTCTCTGGTCAGGCCTTGGGCTCCTCCCATCATTTCAGAGGTGGGTGTGGGAGTGGGTGTCGGGGTAGGGGTAGGGGTTGGAGTTTGAATTGGGTTGCTTCTGCTATTTGCAGATGGGTAGAACGGAGTCATGGTCTGATTGGAGGACATTATGTTGCCCTGCATTACAGCCTGCTGGCCTTGCAGCGTGACCCGGTCTCTAAATTCCTGAAGTTTCATCTGCTCTTCCATCTGCACTAACTCCTCCACAATGCTGTCCTGGGTTACATCATCATCAAAGGGGAAATAGTCCATATCTGTCTGCATAGGGAGCTGGCTGGAAGCTGGAGCTTGACCCATTAAATCTAGAGGTTCTATGACTGGGCTGGATGATGTTAGCTTGTGGTCTGCTTGCTCGACCAACTGGGTGTAGTTCTGTTGTTGAGCTCCTTTGAGCTCCCCTCTGATTGAGATGGAACTCCTAAGGTCACTCACAGCTGAATGTTTCTGGAGGTCAGGGTTATTAGATATGGTTTGCATAGTACCCATTGTGTGCTGCTGTTGCTGCTGCTGTTGTTGTTTTAGTGCATGACTGACTGAGGTACAAGTTTCCATAACAGTGGAAGTGTTTTTCCTCTGCATGGAGCTCTGTGTTTTGGCAACAGTGTGGAAGCCACTGGTTCTATAGGGAGAATTAGAGAAGACTTGAGTGGACACAACAGAGTTCATTTTCACGTTAACTTTCCCAATGGCTGGTGCACTTTCAGGTCTAACATGAGCTCCTGGCCTGGAGAGTTTACTCATGGTACTAATCCCATGTCTAAGGTCATCAGAGCCCCCTACTGGCTGCTGAGGGATGAAAAGTCTCTTTACTGGAGAGAGTTGAGACTCTGGACTGTTGCCTGAGCGTTTCCTGAGGCTTTTAGTTGACAAGAAACCTTGCTTGGGTAATGTTTCATCGCTGCTTCCCTCAAATGATGGTGTAGTGCTGCCACTCAGATTTGAAATTTGAGTGCTGGGATACTGAGTGGAGACGGTCAAGTGCAAAGTGCTTTCATTATTGGTGCTATCATTGCTGCTGTCTGTAGCTGCCACAGTGTTAGTACTTGAGGAGGGTTTTCCATTGGATTTAGTGCAAGATGTTTCCTCCAGTCCTAGGGAGCCTTTAGTTTGAGGTATGGGCACACTGGCAGCCCTTGGTATAGACCCTCCAACCCTATTTGCCACTGCTCCTTCTTGACTCAATGTGAGATTGCTGGGTCTTCGGACTTGGCTGTTCTCATGTATAGCTTCAACTTCCATTTCAACATCAATGGTGTGGGTGTTAGTAGCTGTCCCTGGCCTGGCCACAGGGGCCAGAATAGGGGCAGCGGATCCACTCCTCATCTTTGGATTGGGCCTGATCTCCTCTGCAAGCCTAGAATTGCTAATGCCTGCAGAGGCAGGCCGTAAAATAGTGTTGGTGAGGGAGGTAGTGGTATTACTAGTGTTGGGTGCAAGTGATATTGCCGTCATCTTGACCACATTGACTGAGCTGACATGGCATGTAGGCATCACAGTCTTAATGGAATTGTTGGCAATGAGCATGGTGGAGGGCGAGCGCAAAGTGATAGCACTTGTGGCCGAGGGTTTGGGTAAGATTTGGGCATATCGCTGCCGAGCTGTGCGGTCCCCCATTGGACTGGCTAGAATATTTTGCGGAGTTTTGGGGCTCTGTTTCACACCCTGCACTGGCTGGGTCACCACCTGGAAGTTAATAGGCAGCACTTTGCTCTCCCCTGTTCCCACTGGACTGGGGGACATCAGTTGCCTGCTCCTCTGTACCTGCATCAAGAAATTGGGAAGACTGCAAGTTAGATTGAAATCACAAGGCCTCAGACAAAATGCTTTTCATACATGGAACTGTTGAGGTAATTCTCATACAGTGAATTTCAAACACTGCACGAGTTTAACATTACAACTAATTGTCACTGGCTATGAGGTCAGTGTTAATAGCTGTTACAGTACGTATATTTACTGATAATTTATCATTTTAATTCAAACATCAAGAAGCTTTCATTCAGAATAGATCTTAACTAAAAAGCTCTGCTTGCTTACTGTGATGGGGCTAGGGACAGCAGCTACTACGATGCCTATGGTTGGCTGGGGTGAGTGAAGAGTAGGGCTACTACAAGGGATGGAGCTGGGTCTCGGCATGCCCTCATCTGTCCTCTTGGCCTGGCCGTCTCCAGGTAAAAAGGGGGAGTGTAGCTTCTGTTCTTGTTGCTTCCTCTGGATCTTCCGCTGGAGTTGCTGCTTTGCATCAATGGAAGGTGACGACAGGGTTGCCACTTGGGGCTGGAAGGAAAGGGCCTCAGCAGTAGGGACAAATGCGGAGGTTGGCTGTGGAGACTTTGCTCCTAAAAGACAGGAAGCAGGGTGTTTCAAAATATAAACACATGGTGCTAATTATTAAGTTATATAATCAGTTAACAAAGCAACAACTCAGAGAATCAATTAATTCAGGTAGATCAGTAAGAAGCAACTGTCACCATGTCCCTCTTTATCACACAAGAGCCATAAAGATGATAAAGAATGTCTCTTACCTGGTGCTGTGCTGGTCATAATGGTGAGGGCTGCCACAGACTTGTTGCTAATGTAGTGGCTGTTGATTAAGAAGCGAGCCAGATCTTCAACAGCATCAAACTGGCGACTCAGCACCTTTTGGGCCCACTCACACACCAGACCACAAGCTGCAAATCGCATTTCCTCCTTTATGGTGGAAAATTGGCCTGGTGACTCTAGTGCCTCACACTGGTGCTACGCAACACAAATACATGGTTACATATATGATCATACAAACAGAATCTCTCTTCAACATAATTGTCAGATCGTTTTGAAATAGTAACATGGAAAAATGAAAATAAATAAATAAAAAGCTTACCCCATCCCCTGTTTTATGTAGATCCAGATTGGGTAATGATGGCATGTGAACAAACACCCTCTTTCTTAGTCCACTGTAGCAATATGTAAGCTGGGGTTAAGGTCAAAGCACTGTACTTCAGTAAATCAATGTTGTGTTGGCCGTATAACATGTGGATGGTTTGACAACTGTTAAACACAAAACACCAAAAATGCCTAAGAAAGTACAGTAGCACTGCATTGTGAAGGCCAGGGGGCAAAGAGATCTGCAACCTTGCAGCTTCTGCATTAATCAAAGAAAACCAAATGAGTGAGAAAAATCAGCTATGCCTTTAAAGAAGACAGCACAGAATATAAGTAGCTGGAGGAGTTGTTAAGGCTTGTCATCTTTTACAGTCCAAACAGTGTTTCACTTCCAGCGGAGAATTTTAAATGTGGAAATTGTCACTACACAAGAAATACAAAAGGTTGGGAAGACTGTGGAGCTTAAGAGTCATTGCACAAAGAAACAAGGAAACTACCTGCCCCTGTATGAAGGGTTGCATTTAACAGTGTGCTCTTCAAAAGATCACTGAGCACAGGAGTTCCATGTAGAGAGTGAAGATATCAAAAATCCTCACATCACAAGCTGCTGCCTTTTCTTTCATAGGTATCTAGAAGATCTGTCTTGACCGAAGGAAAGGTGGTTTCAATTTCTTCAGAAAATGAAGAGATGCCTTTTGAGACTTTACCCAAATAGAATGAATGAGGAATTTAAAGGATGTTTTGTATGTTCTTAAGAGGATGGGACCCTACGGTGCCTCTTTCAGGTGATAGCAAGTGTTTTAATGCTTGGCCACAGTGCTGGCAAGCATCTAGATGTTGGTTAACTTTGAAGTAGCTGATACCACTGTGTGGCTAGTTTCTTGACCCTGTGGTGGTAACCCCTACTGGCCTGTAGATGGCACTGGCTAATTACTTTGGCATTAAACAGTATGGGCCATATTTAATAAGCCTTTGCAGTGGTGCATGTAAAAAGTGCAAACTCTGATCTAGTCACATGTAAACATTTTGACACCTGGCAGGAGACTTTTAGTGTGTATGAGCCATTATGAGGAATGGCAAGGCAATTATTGAAATGGATCACACCCAATAACTTACTAAACTACAACAAGCAGAGAGATAAAATAAGAAACAAATAAAGAGAGATTAAAATATTATAAGATTAACAGAGTGCTGAATTTGTGAACTACTCTCTTTCAATTGTCAGAGGATTAAAGTTACAGATTGCCAAGTCATATTATATTATCCCTGATTGATGAAATAAGACCAAGAGAAGTCGTGCCATTGACAACACTGTCTTCATCTCCTCTGACTCAGCTAGAGGGTGGAGATCATTCTGCTCTCTCACCTGCACTGTTGATTGCTGTGAGAACAATGCTGCGGCTTGTGGGACTATGGTTGCACCTCTGGTATTGTAATTGGGAAAATTGCCACTAAATTGATTTGTATAAGTGGCCTTAATAAATCAGGTGGTAAACTGGCACACGTTTCATTTTTGCACACAGCAATAATTAGCACACATCTCAACAAACACAGAGTGAGACAGCACACCAAAGTACAGTAGGTGGATGTGCAAGGTTTATACACCTGGTTTCCATGGTGTGTTAAGATGGTAATGTTTAACGATAACAATGTCTTATAATAATTTGTTTGCTGTTTTATTAAAGAGTTTTTCTTCTGTGTACTTGAAAGTCATTTTACACCTCTATTCATTTTCATATTAGACTGAAAGTGGGCAGGATTAGGAATCCCTTATTTGGCCTGAAAAATTTTGTGACACTTGAGAGTATTAAAACTTTTGCTGCCAAAACTCTGTTAATAAAGCTTTGCCAATTGTTATCCGACAGTAGCTGTTTTCTTTTTCATCCAACAGAACATTTGCTGTCTGGTCTGGGTTAGGGTAGGATGGCAGGATGAGCCTTGGAGCTGAGGGTCCACTGTCACAAGTAGCTTCTGCCTGGAGGGGGACACAGCAGTCACCCACCTACTAAATGCTGCTACTGGAGTACTTGCTCAGCACTTAAGACCAACACTGCCCAAAATAATGCAATGTGGCTTAATGTTAACGGCTGTTTATCAAACGCTTGAACCCTGTAAAACACAAACAGCTTTGTAAAACTAAATGGATATTTTAAGCAGTTTTTCAAAGAAATCACCAGGGGCCCATATTCACAGAACCATCGAAGAGTTTCTCCAACTGTAAATGTCAAGAGTTAATTTAAAAGATAATGCTTACTTCCCTTTTGAGTTAGATGGGATTCCAGTGCGATATAAGAAATATTCTATACGTAGCAGTCATTTTAAGGATAAATGCTCTAAATGCTCTGAAATTAATAGTGGCACTGATGTATAAAAACATATTCAATCTACTGGAGCAATTATATAGCCCTTGTAATAATCTAAAACAGATGCATGCAAGAAGGCGAGATGGTTTTACATAGACACCCATATAGAGTTTCAGGTGCCTCGCAACAAGGGTAAACAAAATCCAGCCTATTTTTGAAAGGAATCACATTTGAAACAAAAATAAATTTGTAATAATGTAGCTATTTTAAAACACTTTTTTTCCACACCCTAACTCATTAAAATAAATATGACCTCACTTCACACTATAATAATTTCAGCAATTTCACTGCAGGCCATGGATGTGCTAAGTCCAACACTGCGACCTCAGTGAAAAAAAGTGTGTCATGAAGGTCAAGATCACAGAGATTCCCCTAAGGGACTCTGCACTATGCTACTGCTCTCGAGGCAGAGGGGGACTTTATTTGATTTCATTTCACATCTATATTTAGAGAGTGTATGAACTACAACAGCAGATGGTCCATGACCAGAGTCCAGAGAGAGGCCAGATTGTTACAATAGTAAAGTAAAGGATATTTTGATTTGCCTCTCATGCCAAGTCGACGCGCCTTCATGTTCGGAAAGACATTTTTCATCATCTTTCCAAAGTCTGCAGCACTCAGTGGGTGGTAATTCAGATTGTCACAATAGCTTCTGAAAGACATGATAAACAGAATAAATTAGGAATATAACATGGACAAGACAAAAAAAACATTTGAATTTTCAATCAAACCCCTGCACATGCCTCGAATCATGAAACCAAACCATATCAAGTTGGTTCAGATTCAGATCACGACCATTATTACAGAGCCTCATGGCCTAATCAAAACTGGATGTTGTTTTTTCACATTATGAAGTGGAAGCAAGGTAATAGCACAAAGAGATTTTGGCTGTGTAACTATTTCTTGGGTTTGAATGTTGAATTCCGGAAATGTAAACACTTGTAATCACTTCCTGTGCAGCAGAGCAGTTTCCCCATGAACACCTGTCTCCAGGTGTTAGCAAATGTGTAATGTGTAATACATTAATTATAGGTTGAATCACTATTGTTATTGTGTGTTATAATATAATATGTTATGTATTAAAGCACTGTACGTCTCGGATGAGGAACATTTCATTTTTTTTCTGTGTATGAAGTACTCAGCAAAAAAAGTGACAATAAAATGAATCTTGAATCTTGTTATATCAATTGCCAAAAGAGCAAGAGCATTTATTTATATTATTACATTAAGCCTCTTATTATCTACATTTCCCTGTTTCCTGTGCTTAACAGTGACACGTTGAGGTTCTTTATTCATTTTTAAGATGTAAAATGAACATTGAAAATGACTATAAAGTTAAACGTTGCAGAACGCCAATTTGAAAATATTGGATATGGATATAGGTTATGAGGTGACACATGGCCAAGGAAAGGCATTATAGAGCATCTTAGTACATACTGTAGTAACATCTGTTTCTGTGTATGAAAAGCACAACACAATGCATTCAAATGCAAATGTTGGAAGTAAAGGTGTGACAGGAAGCTGAAATGAATATACCATGAGTCTAAATGGGATTGAAACAGAAGGAGGTATGATAGAGATCACATTTTACTCAATAACAATTTTATAACAAAGTCTGAAAACTGTTGTGAAAACTGTTTTCATTAACCTGGGAATAAAATAATTTAATTTCCCGCATTTTCAAGAGTACAGCACATTACTTTTCTTTAAAGCCTTTCCCCCTCTCTATCCCAAGGGCGCCAGTATTTCTGGAGGGCACTGTATTTCTGTTCGCTAGTAGAGTTAAAAAGACAGTTACATAACGGTGCCACAGCATTTCAATGGCTGTCTCAGACTTTCCATTCTAATATTACCGACACATGGTGCACAGGGATTCCCATGCTTGCAGCATCTATTTATACTGTCGCTTTAGCTGGCAGTAATTTACAGGAGAGAGAAAATCAAAACATGAGTTGATGTTATATATTTCAAATCTGAATGTCATTGTCAAATAAATTAACAGAGAGGGAAAGAAATATCGGATTTCTACTATGTGAACATGTGTGTGTGTAATCTGCACTCTACTCTATCACTCTCAACTCCACTCTATCGACTCACTGTTTGATACCTACTTGTACTCATCATAGACCTCCTGTTTGGGAAGCGAGGTCTCTGGGTGTTCCTCTAAGTGATTGCGGATCCAGTTGAACGCGTGCATCTGCTGTGTGCGGCTGGATGACATGGCACTCTGGTCACTGAGAAAAGACGTGGATTTATAAATAATGGTCTGGCAAGTGAAAAAAACACACTTCACTGACTCAAGTCCCTGTAACCCCTGCTCTTTAGAAATCATCCTCACCAATGCTATTGTAAGCGGCGTGTCTGTGTGTGTACAGTGTGCACGTGGACAGAGATACCTGTATGTGGAAACATAAATTACCTAGTCTGACAGGCCCACACTTCTCTCCTTACCTTGTTTCAGTTCGATTTAGCAAAGCACCAGGAGAAACGTGTGTCTGAAGATAATCAAAATCATCCAGGAAATGTTTTCATTTCTTCAATCAACCCCAATAATAATCCTAATAAACTAGGGGGTTGATGGGAACTATCTTGTGTGTACAATAGATGTTTTCTGTTGCAGCCATGTGAGTCACAGAGGAATCCAAGGATTATCGCAGGTGCAATACGTAAGTAAGCATGGATTGATCACAACACATCACAAATACAGCTGTGGTTAAAAATAAAGAAATAATAATAATCATTTAAGCAATTGTCATATGTCACTGCATATGTCACTTTATGCCACTAACAATGATTTAAAAAACTCATTTAGTACTTTAATATTCGAGCATCTGTTTATGGGTATAGACACAGATCATATTTCTATAAATGTGGGCTAAAAAGCAGATGTATATTTACCTTTTCTCAGTGCTACTGCTGGGACCAGAAGGCAACTTAAGGTAGAGGTAGAGTTTTTCAATGTCTGAGAAGTTGTCGACATCTTGCTATAGAAATAAGGAAGGGGAAAAAATGTGTTTTTATTAATTAATAGGCTTTTAATTCGCCGGCACAAAATAATGTCCCTCCGTTGTTTTAATGGCAGAGGTTTGCCATTTCTAATTGTAGAGCTCAAACATAACTAGGAGGGATCCTGGACTGTAGTCTAACCAAAACACTGAAATGTATGAATAACACTTCACATCTCCCCGTGCAAGTGATGTAATTATACGTTTCCAGTGAGGCCGGTCAACAACTTATGTGCTCTTACTATAGTAACAGGGATAACAATAGACCTGGCCTAGTGTGACAGTACATCACAACAAGCCTGTCAAGCACAATGTACTGAACATCCAAGCAACTGAAAGACATGTCAATAAAATGCACATACACAAAACACATTTAAGACAGACCGGGTAATGGACTGTGAGGAATCTAGGTGTGACGCTGGGCGACCAACTGTGGTTCTCGGCAAACAATGCATCGGTTACACGCTCCTGCCGATTCCTGCTCTACAACATCAGGAGCATTTGCCTCTTCCTCACTGACACTCACTGTCCTGGCCCCACAGTGGTGGAATGAACTCCCCACTGACATCAGGACAGCAGAGTCGCTGCCCATCTTTCGCCGCAGGCTGAAAACCCACCTCTTCAAGAAGAACTACCCTGACCCTTCCTAGCACTGGTTCTGCTCTTAGATGCTTGTGAGAAAGCCCAAAAGTGAACAGTGGCCCAACAGCCTCTGCTGGCGAAATCCAGTACTGCAGCTGAATATCCTGCTGAATATATTAGCATGCTAGCTAACTAGCTTGACGTAGTTAGACCACGAAGGGAGTGCGCAGCAATTAATGTTGGCTGGTCACGCTGATTACTCTGCCGTTCTTGTTGTGTGCGTTCATGAAAACTATAAAACACACACACACACACACACACGTACACACACGTACACATACTTACTTCACCGCATGAGTAAACCACACCTATACACCTGTATACTACACACATGCATTCACGCACGTTTACTGCATATACTGATGTTCATACAAGAGAAACTCTATCAATAAAGAAGAGTAAAAGAAGACATCTCTCCAAGTGCCTGATTCTCTGATCGGAATCATTGTCCATAATCAGCCGCCTCTACCAGCAATCCTTAAACGAGGCAATCCCTCAAACATTGGTCCTTCGAGCCGGATAGAGTGCAACCTAAAGAAAGATATGGACAGCGCAGCTTCAGACACATTCGAGGCCCAGCAACGCCCACGCAGAGAGCACCGCTTACCTGCTTACCTGACTGACT
>CABFOS010102822.1:0-15961 GCA_900660315.1 Diretmoides pauciradiatus | reverse complement strand
CCAGCGAGGAGGACCTGGAGAACGCCAGCCTGTACGAGCCCACAGGCTATGTTGGCGTGGTGTTCATGGACAGCTCTGCCACTTCCTACAGACTACGCTTCCCATACAACCAGCTGCCCCTACCTAGTGATTACACAGAATCTATTGGTAAAAAGTGCTGCTTGTGTATTTAGTTATTTTATTTTTTAAATAATTAGAATTAATGTATTATTATTATTATTTTTTAATACCAATTATATTAATATATTTTAGATGCCATGGGTGTGGTTTATACAAATGCCAGCAAAAGTATAATTTGTTAGTAATGAAGTTTAAAGTGCTTGTTAGTCAGGCAGTTTGAAGTTGAACACACTATAAGGTTGTTGTCTTTGTGGTTGTCCTCCCCCAGCCAACTGTTTTGCCAGCACAGTGAACTGCAGAGCAGCTAATTACTGGTACTCTGGCTTCATCCGCCTCCAGTCTCTTATCGATGCAGCCATTATCCAGGTGAGATGGGCCAAAGAGCAGCAGAATGCTGTCCAGGGTGAACCCACTAGAGGGGATGATGTGTATTGACTGTGTATTGTTCAGGTTGTTACTTACACAAAAAAAGAAAATGCGATTGGTATGATGTTGGATGAATAGCAAATGAGTTTGGGCCGGCACAGTGGCTCCGTTTTTAGCACTGTCGCCTTACAGAAAGAAGGTCCTGGGTTCGATTCCAACCCCCTATGATCCTGAATAGGAATAAGTGGGTAAAGAGAATGAGTTACAAATGTTTTACGCAATTCCCAAAACTTTTCAAACGAGCACCCAATATCATGCAATTGTCTGTTGCATATGCATCTGTTTACATATTCCAGAGAAAATTAAAAAGAATGAGTATTTCAATAAATTAACAGGACAGGGCAAAGTATGGAGTTTCACATGTTTATGAACCCTGATTTATTTTTTATTTTTTTATTATAGTTTCATTGTTGAGGGCAAATATGATCTGTCATATAAGGATTTTCCAAGATGGCAAAGGAAGGGCAATTTTTGTTTAGCTTTCAGTAGCTTCAAGCCCCTATGTGTGTGTCTCCTGTGTGCAGATGCAGACTAAGCGTTCGGTGTGGAGCGAGATGGACCCAAAAGTAGTAATGATGGGCCAGCCAGGCTCTGTGGAGGTGCAGAAGTTCCCTCACGCCCTCATCTCCATCTACCTGGTCCTGGCCTTCACACCCTTTGTCACCTTCCTCATCGTCAATGTGGCGGCTGAGAAGGAGCACCGCCTCAAAGACACCATGAGCATGATGGGGCTCTATGACACGGCCTTCTGGTGAGGAAGAGGAGGAGCGATTTAGTAACTGTAGTTTCAGACACTTGTTTGTGTTTTGTTTGTATGAAGATATTCTGCAATAACTTTGTGTGTGTGTGTGTGTGTTGTGCACACGCCTACGTGTGTATTTCACAACAGGTTGTCATGGGGCCTGTTATATGCTGCTCTGGTGACCACCATGTCCATCCTGATGTCCATCATTGCTACGTACACTGCCCTCTTCCCCAACAGTAACTTCTTCGTCATCTTCTTGCTCATCTTCCTCTATGGAATATCCTCTGTGAGTAGTAGTAACTAATCCTGTTGCTTTTCTTCATTCTAGGAGAAATTAAAAAGTGAGCAGAGCAAGGAATTGTTGCTAGGTTTGTTAATAGTCAATGTAGACTGATTTGACTATTTACATGAAGTTATTTTCTGGTAATCACCATGCAAACAACAGCAACAATTGTCTGTTGCATATGCTAAAAGAATTCTAGTCACAGCTATGACATGATAAACATGATATGTGTCAAAATTGTTGGGTCATCTTGGAAGACAATTTTTACCGACCTCCATACAATAAATCATAGTTGCGTCTATGACTTTCTCCTTGTTTTTACCCTGCCCTCGTGCCGTAGAGCCATGACCATAAAATTATAAGGAGAAAAAAAAAGAAAAAATTACATCCCCAAGCCAATAAGCCTTAAACCTCAAGACATAGTCCAATTTTCTCCGCATTACCCGGTTTGACTTGTCAAAGTTCATGTAGCCAGCAGGCATGATAGGGATTAGACCTCAGATTGGCTTTCTAATGTCAGTTACCCCCCAAGGAGGTTAATGTCTGAGCCTTTCTCTGCCACACGCTGCACAGAGCTGACTGCCACATTCTCTGACAGGTCATATAAAATATCCCCTGCTCCCCGTACCCCTTCTCCTTCCACAGATCTTCTTCTCCTTTATGCTGACTCCGCTTTTCAAGAAGCCTAAGTTTGCCAGCACGGTGGGCTCCATGCTGACAGTGGTGTTTGGCTGCCTGTCGCTGTTCACTGTCCTGATGAAGGACTTCCCACAGCCGCTGGTCTGGCTGCTCTGTCTGCTCTCCCCCAGTGCTTTCTCCATCGGCATTGCACAGGTAACACTCACACTCACATATATTACTGCACTGGTAAACTAGCAGCATATGACATGCATTGAAATACCTAATACCTAAACTTCTCCATCGCTGCCCCCTCCCTCTGAAACTCTCTCCCCAAACACATCCGGGACTCCACCTCATTCCCCTCCTTCAAAACATCCTTAAAAACTCGCCTTTTTAAAATTGCTTTTAATGCCTGAAATTTTTTGCACTTTGCTTTTAAATGTCTCCTAATTTTCTTTTTGCCCACAATTGTTTGTTTTCCTTTCCTCTCTATTTTATTATAGTTCTTGGTTGTGTTTTTATCCCATGTGATTTTAATGTAAAGTATCTTTGACTAGTATCATTGTTATTAATAGGCCTACTCATTTCTCCGTGAAGCATTTACCAATACACAGGATTTAATGTTATAATCCTTTGTGCCAAAATCCAGGGTGAGCAGGGTCCAATTCAGATGTCAGAAAGAATGACGCAATAACCCCCAAAATGGTGACTATATGAACTATATATGAATCTACAGCACCATCAGACAGGCAGCACCATTCACTAGCCACCTAATCTAAGGCCGTGGTTACACCTGTCTTTTCAGGATCACGCCAGGCTGCATTAAGTGGCAGGTCTAGACGCACAGAGGTCGCTTTGTGCTCGTGTTGTGTTCGGATCAGCCAGGCCACCTTGCGAGGTGGACGAGCTCGCTTTGTGTTTGGAATTCTGAATAGTCTAGACGCAATCAGGCACCTCAAAACCGGGACATGTCATCAAATCACGCCCGTTTCCCCCCAGTTCTGCTGCACATTTTGATTTTTACCAGTGCTGGCTGCGTTTTCAGACCCACATGCTTTTCTCCACAGATGTCCTTGTATGGGCCCTACCATTTCTACACACAATTCTTAACATAAAGTAAAGGAGCATAATGTCCCACACACCCAGCACCATTTTCAGGGATTGCTGTTATGGTAATTTAAATGCTGCGCGGGAACCGGAAATCGGAATACATATCTGGCCAAAGAGCTGCATTTAACTGTCAAGTGTAGACGCACCACTTGTGTGTTCCGATTAGCACATTCCAATTACCAAGATCGCATGAAACGACAGGTGTAACCACAGCCTAAATGCTACAGGGTTGTGTGTGTATGTGTGTGAGTTTGTTTATGTCACTGGTCTAATCAAGTGGATACCTCCCATCACGACACCTCCAGAAGGCTCCACAGTGACAGTGGCGTCCCTGAACCACCCTACTCAACACTCGCTCTCAACACTAAATACAATTAAAACTGCCTACATTAATCTTAGGCTTATCCTTAATACAATTTCTGAACTCGATATTGATTTCAACAACAACAATATGCTAATGGTATTGCTGACACGGCTGTTTTGGAACAGCGAGCTCAGCAGGTCAAAAACCAAATTGTTCCAACAATTAATAGGCTGAAGGGGGCGGCTGCTTCTTCTGGGTTGACACGGCCCACTCAGCAGATCAGAAACCTGACTATGACTATCATATGTTACCTAACTCCCGTGGGGCGGCTGTAGCTCAGGAGGTAGAGTAGTCATCTGGCAATCGGAAGGTTTGCGGTTCGAGTCGAGCTCCTCCCAGCAGCGTTGTTTGGTGAACGAGAGGCAAATTGTAAAGTGCTTTGTCTGGTAAGGTAGAAAAGCGCTATATAAATGCAGTCAATTTACCTGCCTTAATGCAAGATATTCATATCTTAAGTCTTGTCGTTGTACCAGGCAGCACACATACAAAAAGCACCAGCGTGCTTCAGTCAAGCAAGTGGTTCAGACCCTGTAACACTTGAGTACCCACGTTAGGTGCTTTGTGCCCCCAGTCAGTGTGACTCCTCCTTTTATGCCAGATCCAGTGACTGGCTCCCATAGCTGCTTCAGACATATCCTTTACTGCCTGCTTTCAGCTCAGCCTATGAATGCCTACTTGACCTAGTAGTCATAAAGTGGACTTGGCTACAGAACCTCGACATCGGACCTCCACAGGGCATAGCCTTAGTTTCCATTTCCAACCACGTTCCACCTCTGCTACCTACTCAGTGTACCTAAGCATTTTCCTTTCATATGCTTCATCTACTGCGTCCTCCCATGGCACTGCAAGCTCAATTAAATGCACTCGCTGCTGTGTCATGTCTGCCCTTAAAGTAGCGCTCACTTTTTCCTGTGGGATTATCAATAAAGTTATTACTATTCTTCCAATTGCTGAACTTACCCCCTCCACACCATCACTTCTTACCTTAACCCATCCATATCCCACCCCCACCCTGTTGACTATTGCTTTTCTCTGTCTTTACTTATATAACCTTGTTTTTGACTACTTTATTGTTTGTGCTATACAAATAAAGTTAGGAATTATTACACTCCTAACATATGTTAGGATTTGTTGGTCATGCTGGTGTTCATGCTGCTTGCTGCTTATTTGTTCTTAGAAATATTCTGGGACCGGGTAGTGTAGAGGTATATTCCGCTGCCTACCTACCCTGAGGTCGCCGGGTCCATCCTCAGCGCTGCTACCGGCTTGACCGGTCATCCACAGACACAATTGGCCGGGTCTGCGGGTGGGAAGCCGGACAAGGGGGTCTGTCCTGGTCGCTGCACCAGCGCCTCCTACTGGTCGGTCGGGGCGCCTGTTCAGCAGGGAGGGGAACTGGGGAGGATAACGTGTTCCTCCACACGTGTCATGCCCTCCCGGGGAAACTCCTCGCTGACTGGTGGAAAGAAGCGGCTGGTGACTTCACATGTGTCGGAGGAGGCGTGTGCTAGTCCACACCCTCCCCAAGCCGGCAGAGGGGGTGGAGCAGCGACCGGGACCGCTTAGGCAGGGGGAATTGGACATGTAAAAAACAGGGTGAAAAAGAAAAGAAATATTCTTACCCAATGAATATAAAATTAACAGTACTAGATCCATCTCATTTGATGTGAATTATGAGACATAAGCTTATTGACTGTGACCTCGCTGCTTGTGCCTATAGGTCAATTCATGTTTATCCATGAATAATATTGGCTTATAATTGACTGTTTATTTTATGGATATACGCGTCTGCTGTGGTCTTTCTGACTGCTGTGTGTCTCTCTGGGTTATTAGGTGGTTTATCTCGAGGCCCAGGGAGATGGCGCAGTGTTTTCCACCCTGACCAATGGCCCTCATCCTCTCTACGTCCCCCTGCTTATGCTGGTTGTGGACTGCATCCTCTACCTGCTGCTGGCTGTCTACCTGGACCAGGTCCTGCCAGGTAAACGTACACAGATGAACACTTTCATAAGCTTACTTTACAACTCAAATCTGAACATCTCGACACTTTCCTTGTACATTTGTATGGCCTTCTGTAGATCTGTTAATACAAATACAATGCACATTTTGTGTATATATGCTTTAAATTCCAATCACATTTTCATATTTTCTCATTGATGTATTTCATATATCTTGATATTTTTCAAATTTCCATTTGTTTCCATTTTGCATATTATTTGCTGCTGCAACAGCCCAATTTCTACATGGTGATCTATCTAATCTTACCTTACCTCACTTGAATATTTGTCTCATAGAGTGATCTTTTTGTTTCGCCCCATATTCAGGTGAGTTTGGTATGAGGCGGTCCCTGTTGTATTTCCTGAAGCCATCTTATTGGTCCAAACGCAGGAAGCGTTATGTGGAAGTGAGCTCAGTGTACGAGTCAGAGGTGAATGGCAATCCTGGAGGGGATGAGTCTATCGAGCCTGTTTCACCTGAGTTCAGAGGGAAAGAGGCAATCCGGTAAGTCTGAACTTACGCACAAGTGTATCATTTTGATTACAATTTCTGTCATTTATACTGTATAGAGTGTTCATAATCTACTTGAAAATGCAGCTTCAGAGAGGTAACTGGACAGTTTGAACACACATTTAGTCTGTTATTGATGCATAAGAAGAGGAATGCTGGCTTTTGGAGTTTCCAGAGGAAATCAATTTCAAGCTCATCTAGAAGGGCAAAGGCCTATTCCTGGTCCAGCACCAGCCACCAAGGAAGGCATGTGGTGCCAGCCTGTAACCAGAGAGCTGTTGTTGATACTGACCCTTGCTGGTGTGTTTACATTTCTCTCCTCTTTTTATTTATTCTTTTTTTTTCTTTTGGCTCCCGTGTTCCACCTCTGGCAGCATCAATAACATCCACAAGGTGTACAAAGATAAGGACAACGTGGTGGAGGCTTTGAGAGGTGAGGTCAGGTGTTTCTCAAATAGCCGATAATGTGATATGGCAACAAATCAATGAGTTCTTGCAGTATAAATCGGTGGGTCTTTCCAGTGTATCAAGTTACTCAGTGTTTCCTATGTTCATGTGCAGTTCCTAATTGATCCTGGTCCTTTCCATTGAGAGATGTTGTTCTGTGTGGAGTCTAGAGATGTTCTCTAGTGCTAAATGTCCTTCTCCTTTACCTCCCCCTCCCCAGGCTTAACCTTTGACATCTATGAGGGCCAGATCACGGCTCTGCTAGGCCACAGTGGGGCGGGCAAGTCCACCCTCATGAACATCCTATGTGGCATCTGCCCACCCACCGATGGCTCAGCCACCATCTACGGCTCCCCCGTGGCAGAGATTGCTGATGGGGCAGAGATGAAGCAGCTGGTGGGCATTTGCCCCCAGTTCAACATCATTTTTGATGTGCTCACTGTAGAAGAGCACCTGAGGATATTTGCTGCCATCAAAGGGATACTGCCTGCCGACATTGATGCAGAGGTAAGTTTCTGAGAGTAGTCACACTAATCACTGATTGACCTGAAACTGTGTCTTAGTCTAAATCTTGGTAAGATTAGTCAGGAGATTGATTTACCTTGTGTGATAAATGCACTATTGTTGCCTTCAAGTGATGCTGGGAACACTGTAATTATTTTCTCATTGAGTTAGTTACTTTTGCTTTTTCTTATCTTAGCCTGAAATGCTCTGTGTGTAATATACTTTAGGTTGGACTAGAAAAGCTTTTGAATCAGGAAGCCACAGTCATTTTTTCCCTTCTATCTGCTAGGTTACTAAAGTACTAAAAGATCTGGACTTGGAGAAAATCATGGACGCTCAGGCCAAGAATCTGAGCGGAGGCCAGAAGAGGAAGCTTTCTGTGGGCATTGCCATTTTAGGAGATCCCAAGGTACCTGGAGCTTGCCACTAGACATAGAGACAAATCTTCCTAAAGTCAATCATCAGCCTTCACTTCCATTTGTGTGTATCTCAGATCTCCGATTGGAAACACTACAGGTGCCAGGAGTTACCAGTACTGACTGTGACTACCAAGCTAACTATCAGTGTCACGCTGACCAATTTGTGTTATGTGTTTGTGTCAGATCCTGCTCCTGGACGAGCCCACAGCAGGGATGGACCCTTGCTCCCGTCACCAGGTCTGGTCCCTCCTGAAGAGCCGCAGAGCTGGCAGAGTCACTGTCCTCAGCACTCACTACATGGATGAGGCTGACATACTGGCTGGTACGTACTCATAGGCTCTGGATGTGGGCATCAAGAGACAAATTCACATCAGTCAGTCAGGCGTCACATGTCACTACTCCTATCTATCAAACCTCATCACGGTTTAGAGCACAATTTTCCACAAAAGATCATTTTTAATCAGCTAGCTGCCGCTTGCAAAACCACAACAGAATCTATACACGGTCTGTTGTAATGATCCTCTTTACTCTTTAAACACATATGTTACGTTTTTGTTTACAGATCGCAAAGCTGTGATCTCTCAAGGCCGACTGAAGTGTGTCGGCTCTTCCCTGTATCTCAAGATCAAGTGTGGTGTGGGATACCATCTAAGGCAAGTATTTGATATTTCACAACATATCTGGAAACCAAATGAATTGCAATACCTATATAATAACTACAAAATACATCTAGTTCATTATTACTAGTTTCAGGTATGGAAGATTGTTAAATGCTTATAAGTCACAGTTCTTAACATAGACTAATTCTATTCTATGCTTCTTATGTTGTGGTGTTTCACTGTGATTTGTTTGTGCAGCTGTGGAAGCATGAATTTGTGTAATGTAGTTTTTCTAATTCCTAGAAGCTGTGCCCCAACGGCTTCAATATACCTTTGTAGATAACGTATTTAACACTAATATGTTATTTCTCCCTCACAGAATGTCTGTCAGTGAGGGATGTGAGGCAGAAAAGATCACGTCATTGGTCAAACAGCATGTTTCTAAGGCAAAGTTGTCAAGGCAGCAAGAGGCGGAGCTGACATTCACTCTGCCTTTTGAAAGCATGGACACATTTCCAGGTCAGATCGCACTGTCTAGATAATAAAGTACTATCTATCTATCTCTAAGCAATATAAAAAAGTTTCTCATCTCAATTAGCTATTGATGTACATTGAAAACAAACCTGGGACGAATAGCATTTGCAAATACAGTCATGATTGATTGAAGACCCCTTTGTGCAATTATATAAATTTACCATGTAATCCTTTTCCTAACTGAAAAAGGATCTATATTTTCAGTTTTCAGTTTTTTAAGAGGAAATTGTGCATGTAATAAAATTAAAACAAATTGAAATTGGTAGATCCTGTATTGCAGTTTAGAAAAGGCTAATTTTGATTAAATAAGGATTCCATGGACTCTATATAATTTATTTGTGCATTCCATTTATATGGGATATCTTCATTCATTGTAGTAATGACCATCCCCTTTAGGGTTCACATTCACAAGGCATTGTTTCAGGCAAGTAGGTAATGATTTGTCTTTCACAGGCTTGTTCTCGGAGCTTGATTGTCGACCTGATCTGGGAATTATCAATTATGGGGTCTCCATGACAACATTGGAGGATGTTTTCCTCCGTTTGGAGGCAGAGGCTGAAGTGGACCAAGCTGGTGAGTATGGATAAAGTGCAGTGATCGCCACAGACATGGTGTTTACTTTCCAGCTAGTTTTTATCTGCCTCGAAGTAAAAGGGCTTTTCTCACTTTTACTTTGTGTGTATGTGTGTGTGTGTCCTCCCAGACTATAGTGTGTTTAATCAGGAGCAAGTGGAGGATGAATGTGACATCTCTACTCTGGACGATACAGACCAGCGGCTGCTGACTTTCTCCGACAGCAAGTCTGATGCCATTTCAGGCCACGCTCTGTGGAGGCAGCAGTTCAGCACAGTGGCCTGGCTCCACATGCTCAACATGCGCAGAGAGAGGAAGGCCTTCATCTATACGTGAGTGTACAACTATGCTGTCACTGTCAAGAGGCAATTTCAGGTCAATCAGTCGCTATCAAACACAATAAGTGTTCAGAAAATAATTTTCTACAAATCATTTCTGTTCTTTGTTGATCAGTTGTATTAAGTTATATTATTGTAAAAATGTAAGTAACTAAAAATCTTTACAACTTAGCTGTGAATTTTCATTTTGTAGAGGCATTTGATTTAGCTGTGTTCTCTTTCTCCCCTCTCTCTTTTTCTACCGCCGCCTTTTCCACACCTCTTCCCTCTTCTTTCTCTCCCCTTCCATTCCTTCTCTCTGTGTCCTCATCTCCCTTCTCTCCCAGTCTGGCCTTGTTCCTGGTGTTTGTGGCTGCAGTGCTGGTCCTGTCCCTGGCCACGGGAAATATCCAGATCCACTCCCCAGACCGACAGTTCCTGCCCATCTACCTTCTGAGAAGAAACCAGGCACCCAGGAAGTACGCCACCAGCCTGCTGGTCCAGAACTCCTCGGGTCAGTCCAATAGAGGTTCTGTTCCGTGAATGGATCTGTCTTTTTTAGTGGAAAATAAGACACTGCTGTAGGGCGAAATCTGATAGCTGATATGTTGCTTCCAGATATGAGCTGCACATTAAGTCCTTCAGACGGAAAATATGAAACCTTGTATCAAATGATATGTTAGCAAGTTCACATTTTGTTCTTGTGTTTGAAAGTTCTGTTATAATACCCTCTTGAAAAGGAGTCAGATGTCTGTCGGGTCAGCATTAAATTAGCATTCGTACATTTGGATGAGATAATTATTATTACTTTGTGTAATTTGGGGACCAATTGTATGGGTGCAATTGACGTCCTAGATATTTGTTTGTTTGTTCCTTCTTTCTTTTCCCTACTCTAACACCAATTTTCAATGAATTACAGTTTATTTTACAGTTTGCCTGTTTTCTCAACAGGCTCCGATATCTCTGACTTTATCCACAACTTGGAGTCTCAGGACATCAAAGTCGAGATGATGAAGCAGACTGACTACATGGCAGCAGCTCCCCACAGTGCCGCCATCAACGTAACTGGATCCAGCAAGGTCACTTTAATAGTTAACAGATTTAATTCATTTCATAGTACCAGACATTTGATGAGACCGGAGACAAAGCGGCATCAATCGTGGATTCACATTCCCTCCACCGCCTCGGCCTATAATTAACATGATGTATGAACATGACATAATGTCCCAAACGAAGGGCTCTTACAGTAGTATGAGGGCTGCTTTGCTACTAAGAGCACTAATTGAGAGCTTTCTATTTAATTGGTGTGACAGTTGATGTGCTGGTGGTTCACCTACCAATGTGTAGGGCACTAACACCATTCTCAGTGCCTTCTTTGCTGTCTGTCAACAGGGTTTCAGATATAGCATCGCGTTCAACAGCACCACGGTCCACTCCTTGCCCATGGCTCTCAACGTTCTGAGCAACGCTCTTCTAAGAGGCTTGAACGGTACCGGACACATCCGAACCTGGACCAAACCTTTTGACTATGTAAGCACTCAAGAACAGAGTTAAAGCCAGATGTGATTTATGTGTTATTAAAGGCACTTGTTTTTTTTCAGTGGTTTTTAAAGATACTGATTTAATGCTTCCATTGTGATGATCCCTCAGCAAATCCCAGATGCTACATCATATGCCCTGGTGTACATAGAGGCCATCATACTTGGCATGCTGGCAGCTGGAATGCCAGCCTACTTTGCAATGGACCACACTCGCGATAGAGAGGTAACTAACTCATTGTAGCAGCAAGTAGTAAACGGGTACGGCAGTTTCCCCACAGGAATCACTAAAGATCTATCATCTTCTGAGAGGTCTCAGATATATTAGCCTATTAAATAGTGTATGGTGATGTATTTCCTGTGTTTTCCCCTGCAGATCAAGTGTCGCTCTACACTCCGTATCTCTGGCATGGTACCATCAGCCTACTGGTGTGGCCAGGCGGCAGTGGACATCCCCTTCTGCTACCTCATCCTTTCCTGCATGACCACCATCCTTTTCTCCTTCCACACCGGCAACCTGCTCACCTCCAGCAACCTCACCGCTGTGGTCAGTACTACTGTTGTGTACATGTGGAAAAACAAACGCGTATACAGTATTTTATGTAGTACTTTATCACAGATACAATAGGAACTCACGCTTATGGTCAAAGTGTATATTGATACTTGTCAAGAGAGTCTGGTATGCTCTGTGTGTGTGGTCAGTATTTGTATGTTTACTTTGACACAAGATATACGCTGATATACACCACTACCCATCAACAATGACCTATGCTTCATGACCTTTATATTGACACGCCACTTACCTGTGTCCCTCTATCGCGCCTCTCCTAGGTCCTGTGTATCGTCGGCTTCGGCCCAGCCATCATCCTCTTCACGTATGTGGTTTCCTTCGGCTTCGCCCGTGTCCAGAGCAACAGGGACTTCTTCTCTGTTGTCTCCATGATGGTGAGCCAGGATGTATTGTGTATAGCAAAGTTGTAATGTTTGATGTAGATGCCAGTAACATTATCAGTAATATTAGGCTGCACATTTCATTCTGATTTTACTTTCCACAATTAATCATAGAATTTGGGAATATTGTGATCACAATAAGTACATGAATGGGATTATACCGTAATTTTAGCTGTAATTGTGTAGCTCTATTGTAATAACTGTGGTGATCCAGATACCGCCTACTTGAAGATTTCAGTCATTGTTATGTTATGGAGTTCATTCAACATCACAGATTGATGATCTACAGTATAACAGTGCAAGAGTATCCCAGGGTGGATTTTTCCTTCAATACAAGTTTTTACATTCTAAGTGTTTTACGTCATGTGTGTCTCAGGTCTGTGTGGTGTCAGCCTCCCTGGTTCAGCTGTCATTTGTGACAGCTGACAACGCTGCTCTAACCAGAAACCTGCACAATGCCTTGTGTTTCTTCAACCCGCTCTACCCTCTCATGGGCTGCCTCAACTGCATTACCAGGGTAAGAACTTTGAACATGCAATTCATACACCAGTTCCTTCTGGGTGGTTTAGCTGTCATTCAGTTTGCTTGTTTTTCCATGAAAACTTTAAAGTCACCTTGCTGGTTAATGAGGGCTTTCATAGGACTCTTAATTGAGGTACAGTTGTGGTGATATGTGAAAATTGCAGTCTTTGACAAAAATAGCGACGGCAAATAGCAATTGCCTTTTTAAACAGGATCTGCAGTTAAGAGAACAAGACATAAATGGAAACTGTTAACACACTGATGCATTTGTCCATCTGCAGGCTACCTTCCTTCCCTCCCTCCATGAGGAGAACTTCTTGTGGAAGAACCTGCTCATTGCTGTTGTAGCTGTACGTATCTCGTTTTAAATACATTTTCCCAAGGTTTGACACCGAAAATGGTTATTGAAGAAGGAAATGTTGAGTCATGATGTGTATCTTTTGTGGTGCTTAGCCCTATCTCCAGTGCATCCTGCTGCTTTTCCTACTTCGCTTCCTGGAGATCCGCTACGGAGGGAGGACCATGAAGAACGACCAGCTCTGCAGGTGATCAGATTGCTGGGCATAACTCAGATTACAGGGAGTTCAGTAATCAGCTCAGTACATTTATTTTCTTTTTATCTTTGAGGTGTATCATAGATCTGGAGGAAAGCATGATTTGTTAGAAGAAAAAAAGCCAATGCTAAGTAAAACATAATTAGAAATGAACAAATCATTTTTTATTTTATTTTTTAAACATTTTGAAGAACATCCTCTTTATGGAATGATTGACAGAATAAACTGACCCAAGCCTTGTTTTTCTTATAATCTTCAAAGGATCTCATCCAAGGTCAAGCCCAAAGGGGAGAGGCACCCGGATGAAGGACTGAACGAGGACCAGGATATACAGATGGAGAAGGCCAGGGTGAGAGAGGCCCTCACCTGCCAGTGCTGTGAGGAGGTAGGTGCTGGTTGGCCAGCTCTGTGGAAGGACATTTCTCACTAAAATTGCACTACAGTAGGTGTCAACTGTGGATAATTTCTTAGTGGATAATTGAGCTGGTACTGTACTCTCAACTACTGCATCACTTCCTTATTTCTGATTCTTTGTCGATTTACATGACGACCTTTTGACTCAAAACATTGTCTTAACTAAAGGTGTGACGAAGGTTCTGCTTTTTATCCAGTGTACATTTTTTAGCCTGGCAGCCATCATAAAGTATTCACTGCACGCAAGCAAATTTTGTCTCTCTTCACTGTCTCCTGTCCATTTAGAAACCGGTAGTGGTGGTGAGTAACCTGAAGAAGCAGTACAACGGCAGGAGAGAAGGCTTTTCTTTCAACAAGAGCAGGAAGGTGGCTACTAAGAACATCTCTTTCTGCGTTCGTAAAGGTATGTTTATCAAATAGAGCTGATCAGATTGTGCGGTTACTACATGATAGTTGGACTTATAGGCACATTTATAAGAAAGGCAAAGGTTACACAATGATTATTTTTTTAAATCTGTGTCTTAAGGGCTCAATTTTTATGACATTGCATGGTGGATGGTGGGGTTTTGTGCTGGCGAAGGGGCATTTTTGTCTGGGTGCACACATGTTTTTTTTAATATCTCACCTGCACTTGTTTGGTATTTTGGTGACTCACTGTGAATTTCACTGTGCCTAAGTGGGAGGAAAAGCATAGTAGGGGGTGTGTCAGTAATGATCAAGCAGCGCAGAGCAATCTTGGTGTCAACGATTAGGGGGATTTGTGCTTGCGTCTGCTCAGACCAAATGAAAGGCAAGGTACAGGCATGTTGTATGCTATTTTTTATGTTTTTTTTCAAGCCAGAGAATGCTTACCGATTGGGTAACTAGGCTGTATATTTGCTCATGGTGAGGAGAACATCAGTTTCCTCTTGGGAGAAGCTTTTGTAGCGGAGACGCTTCTGTTATGCATGTACTGCAGCTGTATATTTTTAAATGATCTGAATCACTGTTTCGTGTTTCGGATCACGAAATTAGCATGATCACTTCCATATCTGTTTCTAACGATCCAACAGTTTGAGCAAAACTTGATTGTTGTGCGCCTAGACCTGTTGCTTACTGCACCTAACTGCATTCAACATCTGCAATTGTAGGAGAAAACAAGGATAGGTCAAAACCTAGTATGTGGCCGAATCCAGCGCTGTAGTTGAGACCGCCTTGGTCGAGTCCAAGTCCAGTCTGAAAAGAGAACTCGCACGCACGCACGCACGCACGCACACACCCACCCACACACACAGGTAAACAGCACAACTCGTGAAAAACTCCCGAGAGTACCAAAATAAGCGGTAGATACCACGGATGGAGAGAGGCAGGACAAAGGAAGACGGGAGGCTGCAACAGGTGATCCCCGCAACCAGCCAAGCGAGCTTACTGCTACATGCTATACGGCTTACATGCTACAGGTGTAGCGTTGCTACACTCAGGGCCAGGACAGACATACAGACACACACACAGGCAGGATGAAGAGTTCACAGCTTTATTCACACATACCGTATTAAATATAAATGACCTGGTGTCGACCAATGCTTTCCCGCAGCGTCTTCCCCGGCTGGCAGCGACAGTCCGCCTACATGTTTGTTTTGCTCTGTAGTCACTTGAATGCATTTCATCACGTGTGCGAACATCACGTGTGTGCAAGTCGACCAATTAACTTCATCATTCAGCTACTCGCTCAGCTACACACTCAGCTAATCAGCTACTTACTCAGCTACTCACTCAGTTACTCAGCTACTCACTCAGCTAATCAGCTACTCAGCTACTCAGCTACTCACTCAGCTAATCAGCTACTCAGCTACTCAGCTACTTACTCAGCTACTCACTCAGCTAATCAGCTACTCACTCAGCTAATCAGCTACTTACTCAGCTACTCACTCAGCTAATCAGCTCAGCTACTCACTCAGCTACTCAGCTACTTACTCAGCTACTCACTCAGCTAATCAGCTACTCACTCAGCTAATCAGCTACTCAGCTACTCACTCAGCTAATCAGCTACTCACTCAGCTAATCAGCTACTCAGCTACTCACTCAGCTAATCAGCTACTCACTCAGCTAATCAGCTATTCAGCTACTCACTCAGCTAATCAGCTACTTACTCAGCTACTTACTCAGCTACTCAGCTACCTACTCAGCTACTCACTCAGCTACTCAACTACTCACTCATCAGCTACTTACTCAGCTACTTACTCAGCTACTCACTCAGCTACTCACTCAGCTAATCAGCTACTCAGCTACTCACTCAGCTAATCAGCTACTTACTCAGCTACTTACTCAGCTACTCACTACTAATCAGCTACTCACTCAGCTACTCAACTACTTACTCAGCTACTCACTCAGCTAATCAGCTACTCACTCAGCTAATCAGCTACTTACTCAGCT
>CABFOS010102820.1:0-13342 GCA_900660315.1 Diretmoides pauciradiatus | reverse complement strand
TTACCAAAAGACCCGGCGAGAGAGATAACGGCCGCATGAATCGAGGTAAAGGCTGACTTGCAGGAAATGAAAAGTGCCCTGTACACAGATAACCATCGTGTCGACTTACAGCAAATTACTGGGCTGGCTGTTATAACTGGCATTAGACGCTCCGTCCATCATTAGATGTAACATGGTAGAGGGAGGGGGGGAACAAAAGTCAAGCCCTGAAAAACTACTTTAACAAAGTTGTTTCCTTCCTCTGTTTGGCTGTCTGCTGATGGCAGGCAGGTCTCTGCAATAAAGGACTAGTAACCTGAACAGCAGCTAGAGAGATGTCACGTACGTGCACACACATGCATGCATGCACGTACACACACACACACACACACACACACATACACACACAGCTGCCATATGTTTCAGGAAGCCAGGGACCCTTCAAGATGAGAGGGGCCCCTGAATTATTGATCAGTGATTAGCAAATGCAATAGAAATGTTACCCTTGATGTTGGCTGGCTGAGCAGTGTGTGTGTGTGTGTGTGTGTGTGAGCGTGTGTGTGTGTGTGTGTGTGTGTGTGTGGCACCGCTCTCTTGCCATTTGGTTAGCACTTCAGATGTACAGGTTGTGTGTCTTGTTTGTGAGTGTTTATATAACATAAAAGCATTGTCTGCATGCAATTGTCTGTACACAAGATACAAGTTTATATATTTGTATGTACATGTACATATACACTCATGCATTGGGGTGCATTTGTGTGATGTGGGCAAATGTACATGTGGCTGCTTGCATCTGTGTGTGTGTGTGTGTGTGTGTGTGTGTCATGACAGGCTACAAAGAGAGTCACCAGTGCAATAGAAGGGGGATCTAATTCATTATTAAGTCAGGGACAAAACAGGCAGTATGGGAGGCGGGTAACAGTAGGTGATTTCAGGCCTGTATTGATTACTGGCAACACCAGGAGCCAAGTGTAGTGTGACGCAAACACACACACGCACACACATGCACACACAAAGACAGGCTATGTCTGTAGAACGGCCATTGTCATTGTCTTTGAAACATATTGTCCTGGCTGTTGTGACGCTCTTTCATTGAGGTGACTCATTTGGCTGAGGAGGGTGGCAGGTTACCCCAGTCATGAAGTTGATGGCAAGCTAATGTAGTCTACTATTTATGTTTGTGGTTAGCTAACCCATCTCTCATTGAATTGAATTTTCTATATTTACATGTACAGGATGTAGTTTTACCACTACAGTTTTACCATTTTTGGTGGCACATTAGATTGTGAAATGTGCCCCTCCATTAGGGGAACATATCTACTAATCTTCTGTCTGTACCAAATATGAATGAAAAACAAATAATTATTCATATTTTAAATAAACTTTTCTAATGGTGGTCCCAAGTTGAGAAATTTTAGTAGTGTAGTGTAATAGTGTAATTTTAGTGTGTAGAATTAGCCCTGGCATCATATTCTCATTGTCTCACACACAAAAGAAAAGCACATAATAATACTACCGATAGTACTAGCACTAATAATAATAAAAAGAAGAAGAAAACTGACTGGCACTACATTAATATTGTAAAACGCAGGACTTTCCAAGTTCATACATCTTGTGCCTATAAGGTTGCTATTATTGTATGTGATATACGAATATTACAGCATGTATGAGTTGATTTATTTAAGTTTAATAGCAGCTTTTAATATATCCACATCTTCCAGCCCTTTCATAGAACTATATCGCCTTTTTTTGCCCCTGTCATGATTAAAATTGCCCTTTCCTGCAATTTGGTAAGAATCATTCCTTCACTTAGCATCACTTTCCAGTGATCACTTTCTGTTTGCCACTCAAAGTCTCAACAAAGCGATGCTCTAAACTGGATTACAACCCTATATCCGCCCCCTTTATCTGATAAATGTGGGACAGCTATATTGTGTTTGTGGGCCTTTTTGAAAGATGTATTGGACTTTAATAACATTTGATCAATGCATTTAAAGTCAAATTGAATCAGACCCGTAAGTGGATAGGGGTTGACATATGTTTCAGTATCTCCCAGAGAGTGATACATTATTCTCTGGCCGGTATCAAAACGTAATGAAATATAAATATCCATTAATCCTCACATTTCATCCAGTCAGTCACCACGCAGCCCAGCTCAACTCCAGCCTGCTGTTAGCACAGTGTGATGTGGGTTTGGGTGTATTTGGGTTTTTGCATGCATGTGTATGTGGAATGTGTGTGTATCAGTGTAGGTGTTTCCTGTGTGTGCATGTGCTCACTCCTGCCTTGTGAGTCTGGATTTGTGCGCACACAGGTCATGAGAGAGTGGTTCACACTGTGAAAGAGTCATCTTTATTCTAATCTGCCAGAAGTAGTGGCAGCCTGGGAAAGGAACTGCCACCGCTAGGTAATGGAAAGCCACTAGGCTGGGATATGGTGAGAGGCACTGGAGAGACGTACCAGCACAAGCCATATGGTGGACTGGCTTGGCAACACTGGCAACGCTCCTTTCTATATCCAAACAAATGTCACTAACAGACACAGTTGACAATTAGGCTCCATTGTTTTGAGAGATAGACTGACAATGTTAAGTCCTTTGAGGTTTGCCTGTGATAAAGTTGTATAAATAAACTTGACAAATGTTAGTTGATTATGGTTGATTTATTTCTGATTTAAACTCTGTTGCTCTATAAGTTATGTTGTGTAACTTATTCGATTCGGGGTAGTTATTGGCAATATTGGTTCTCTTCTCTTCCTCTTTGAATTTGATTCCATTGAATTCATGTGGAAAAAAACAACATTGATTGTGTTATCATCGTAGCTGTCATTTGTTTTGGATTGGTTTTGATATCCTGCTGCTTACAGTTGTGCAGATGCCTCACAGTAATGATCTCAACTCGGAGTTTGTTTAAATGTCAGCACATACACCATAATCCCTACCGTTATTTAAGGTTGCAGTTTATTATAATAAATAGAAAAGAGGAAGGAAATTATATGAAACTTGATCACATTAGTAATACTGACTCTCATTTGACCCCAGCCTATTTGCTGTAAACACTGGGGTAATACAAACCAAAATAAATATTAGCATAATGCTGGGGGCAAGAGAGTGCTTTTCCCATAGAGTGATTAGAATATGAGAAGGGAACACAGCACAATGTGAAATCCCATGGCACGACGGCAGTTAGTGAAGAAAAGCTAATTTCATGATAAATTAAAGAATGCGGTTCCTCCCATGAGATACGGTTCTCTTCTATTTATTTTATGAAAAGGAGTAAAATTAGCCTTATCCTACATTATCTTAAATATAATTAATAAAACAATTTCCTGGTGACTGTGTGTCTATTGTTATATTGTTTTATGCATTGCTTCACTCTTAAGACCTGATTTGCATGTTGCATAAACAAAAGAATAATAACGCATTATTATAATGAAGGTTAACTCAGCCCTGGCACAATAACAGCCCTGCTAAAGAGTCAATTTACATTAGACCAATGTCATATCTTTTATTTCACTTGATCTTGTAGTCAGCCGTGCTTGTTATCAATGACATTACCAAATATATGTCATTATTAATAACTAGCACTATTTAGTCGTCCAGTTCTTGGAGCCATCAAGTATGTTCCTTATGTTCTGAGAATACAGATCTCATATTGTTTGTCCAGTGTTTTGCCATACTTACCATTAGTGACAAATATATTGTCATTTTTAACAAGTAAATCTGTTTAATCCTGAAGTATTTGGAAACAAAGATACATTTTATTATTTAAATCCCTGGTATTTTCAGAATGACGGCTTCTCTGCATTCTGTGCCTAACTGAGCCCCTCTACCTACCAGGGTAGAAATGCAGTGAATAAAAATGGAGTCAATAGATCATGGGGGATACTTAACTGCAGACAGCTGTGATTATGAGGTGCGGGGAATGTGCCACAAACTCACTCCGGGCCAATATGTATTGCTTACACTTATAATAAATGTTATCTTTCTGAGGGAGAAAAAAGCTGTCAAGTTGATGAAAGACACAGATGAGCATCTATATGGCTGACCAACCATGCATAGATATGCACAAATGCAGTTTTCACTGTGGAAGCGTAGGAGAGAGTAAATATGCTGCTATATCACCTCTTTCAATGAGCATGAGTAATTGTTTAAAGTGGTTTGGGTCTTGATTCTCTTAGTGTGTTAAAAAGAAACAAAGCAAATGGTGGGGAAATGGGATTAACATTACAAAAACAATAAAGAAGTATGTCATTTTCTTTGATGAACAAACTATACAACCAACATTAACATAGCAATGCTTTCTGAACAAGATGCTACAAGAGAAACGGGTATAACTTGAGTTTCAACTTTTGATGGAAACACTCTTAAGTCCCATAGATTAACCAATACATTACGTTTTAAAAATAGTGCACAGACAAACAAGTGAATCTTTGTTTAAGTGTAACGTGATCCCTTGGGGTCTTTATTATGTGTCTCCAACAGGTATGCTATGGCCGACACTGTAACCGTGCCCAGCCAAGTCATGCAATCCTATTTTGTCCTTTAAATGTTATAATGACACTGCTTAGACAACAACAAGACGTCCTCTGCCTCTCCCTGGTCTATTATCTCGGCCTGGATCTTAGCTAGGGGTGTTAGAAGCAGTACTAGTTGTTTGTAATGAATATGTCTACTTTGCCCAACGTATCAAGTGGCAGTGTTAACATGACGTAGAGAAAACATGAGATGGGCTGGAAACTAAAACCTGTGTCGGAATATCAGCGTTGTCCTTCTCTCTCCTCACCTGGCTTAAAGGATCATTCATGTTGCCTCTCATGACTAATAGGAATTAGCTGGCCTCACAGTCTCAACCATCACAATGGAAAGAGGTGAGAGAGAGAGAGAGAGAGAGAGAGATAGAGAGAGAGAGAGTTCTGACTGAATTGTTTCATTTCCCACTTTACATATCCAAACTTTTCAGAACATGATATATTGTCTGTTAATAAAAAAGAAACTGAAGCCGATTTTAGTAAGCTTCCTATTTGATGAATACTTGATGTAGCATCAATGGCTGCTGGGGAACCTAAAGGTTGACCTCAAAACAGATTTTTATATTTAATGCAAAGACCCTGGAGTATTCTTATGGGAAAATGGGTCAGAGCCACAAAGACAAAAATGTATAGCCACTGTCTATGCATGACAAGTACATGTTAATGTACTACATGTGTGACGTTATGTTTAATGAGTGCTGATTTGAGCAATTACTTTCCAATACAGTGCAGCAGTATTGCCAGATGAGGAACCTGTGGGTTTAGTATACTACATCACTTTTATATTAAAAGTGAAAGCAGGTTATTTTTGTCAAAAAAAATTACAAAACATTTAACAAAAAAATAGTATACAATAGTGTCCAAGAAGATGCTGATCTTGTTTTAAATAAATGTAGTGTATAATGAGGCTGAAGACTGGGTCTCGGTCGGTACCAGGAGGTTGTCTGTGGGAAATGCTTGTGGCATGCCTCAGGGACGAAGGACTCACATGTTTGTTCTTTTTTAGGCATTGCAGGAGCAGCCGTGGTTTCCTTCCATCATTTGCTTTTCTACTCTAAGTTTGTTTCTTTTTCAAGTTAAATGTAATCAAAGATTCTGCCCTCCCGATGTCCAAGGTTACAAAGTCGTTTCACATGACTGATGATGTTATAAGGTAATAGCATTATGAGGAAAAACAATTACAATTATCTCACTCTCCAGAGTTAAGGTTTCATTGGACAAATCATTCCAGGAACCCACTATTAGAAGTATTTATATTAATTAGCTCACTTTTTAATAATGATGACTCACCACAGAGGTGGTATGAAATAATGGGAGATGAGTAACTGGAATTAGATGAAACCACTGAAACATAACAAGAACAACGTGAAGCCATGCACTTAATTAAATTAACTCTGATCCACGTTTACCTTGACCATAGCATGTTAATATTAAAGGATATATCATTAATTAACATAGGTCATGTGCATAGTATATTATTATGCCTGAGGGCGTGATAGGAGTCCCATGATGATGAATTAGACAGTGGCTTCCCTATCTCTCTAGGCAGCCAAGTGTGGAGTAGAAAAGGTGTGTGTGTGTGTGTGTGTGTGTGTGTCAGAGCCATTTGTGCCATTAACAAAATGTTAATGTGATTGGAAAAAGGCATATGTATTTAAAATTTTAAACCAACGCTGTTCCAATGGAAACCGCCTTGTGGCTGTAATTGGGTGCATTTACATGGTTTTTAATGTTGATTAATGTACATTGTCCCGCTTAAACAAATAAAGGAAACTGAAACTGAAACTGTTGGCTTAGATCTAGCATTATTTATAAGTTTAAGGGTGAACCAAGCTCAAGAGAAATTAGCATAGCATAAATACATGAGCCACAACTTTGTAAAGGGCATTAAACAACACAGTTAAAGAAAAACTTTTTTTAAATCATATTTGTGAAGGAAGTTCTGCTACATCGAATGAATCTAACTGGGCGGTGATGGCTGGTTTTGCCGTCTGAGGATGCTACAGCAGTGTAGGGTCTCCCTGTCCCGCTCTGTGGTACTCCAGCCCCAGGCCAACCCTAGAGGAGCCCTGCTTCTAACACCACCACATAAATACATTGTTCCCTATAGCATCATGTCTGCCTGAATACCAAACAAATACAGAATGGTCTCTCCCAGTGGTGAAAGTAAGTTTTAAACATAGTTTGAACTTGGAAAATATAGTATTTATACAATGCAAAAAATGTAGACTTTGCAATATATTATTCTAAATTAAAGGAAAAAGTACACCCTTAAAAACTTTTGGCAATGTACCTTGCATTTTATGGGCCCATTTTGTGGCTTGGTGGTGTATCTTTCTCTCATTCCAATGGATGACTGGCCAAAGAGGATGTGGCCTCATGTTGAGATATTTGCAGCTCAGCTACAATGGAATTTGACAGCAACATAAAATCTGTTATCTAAGACATGAACGGTAAACATCAGGTTTTAGTGACAGTCACTCAGAGTTAAAGAGCAACGTCTTATTTCTCATTTTTTGGAGTTCAACAATCACACAGAGATGAATCCATCGTAGAAGAGGAAGTGATACCAATTTCTCCACCGACCATGTTCATTCATTAATGACAAAAGGGAATTAGTTTAAATGCCTCAAGTGATTGTACCATTACAGGGTGCAGAGAAAATTGGAGAGGAAAAGAAAGATCCTGTAATCACTAAAGAGTCAATTTCAGAACCCAGAGGCTGAAACGGTCTGACGACGATTTGAGACTCTGGGGGAAACGGCCAATATTTCTGGGTTATCCGGTGTAGCGGTTGTAGCCAGAGGATATCCGGATAACGTCTTCGTCTACTGTGCGCCGGTCTTTTAGTTTTTTATATCAAACTTTTGCCATACCCTATCGGCAAGCAAGCTAACACATTGCGTTTGTCAAGCAAATACCTTAAACAAAGCAATCAGACTGTAAAATGACCGGCGGATAACAACTTCCTCTTCTGTGCGCCGGTCATTGCATGGTCACAGTTGTGTGTCATTAAAATCCCAACATTTCTCCAGTCACAGTAGTCTTCACTTTCTTTATATTTTGTGGATTCTACAGTTCATAGTTTGAGTTTATAGCATTGTTATTTTCCATGAAATAGTTTGAGAGAAACCCTGCTAAAACAATTTATAAAAGTGAAAGTACAGTAATTAACAGAAAAAACTTTTTTTTGAAGCTTAATGATGCGTTACTGTATCATCCAAACACAATGTCTTTCTTCATATTACTGTTTATTTTAGTCCGAAAGCAGCTACTCCAATCATTTCTTTACCCAGATAATCTCAGAGAAGAGGATAACATGTCCCGATGGAACCACTTTTCTTTGTTTTCTCCTTAATTTGAATTGAAAGGAGGAACGCATGTTGTTTCTGTATTTTCACCCATTCTGCGTTGTGAGTATTTGCATTTTTGTAACAACAAAGCCCGTCGATGTCAGATCACTCATTGCAGGATGTTGTTTGCCGATGTAATGAACATGCCTCTGAAGTTCTGAAATAAGAATCAAATTCCCATACAGGGAGAATCTAATTTAACTCGTGGAGGGCTGTTGTGCCTGCCCTCAAAGGCCATGTGTGTCAGATAACCTGATTTTGTTTGTTCGTCTTCCATTGTGTGATGGATTTGGTAATAGACCGGGGAAAGAAAGAAGAAATGCATTTTTCAATTCACAAATGTCAAAGTAAGATGTTGAAGATTGGTTAAGGGTGGATTCAACCTTCAAGTTTTCCTTAATGGGTTCAAATCTGGCTCATGATGCCCCTTTTTCCCATGTTTCCAATGACTCTTGTATACTAATAAAACAAAAGTTGCATCAAAAATACATTGTGTACTTCTCTTTTTGCTTGCATGTTCCTCAGTGAGGTCAGAGAATAGGATCCACTACAGGACAGCACCCTGAGACTTGGCAGAGATTCGGTGTCTTGCTCAAGGACACCTCAGCGGGCGAAGACTTGCTGCCACAGGGGTTTGAATCCAGCCATCCACTGGAAGGATGTGTTCCCGTCGCTACACCACCATGCTGCTGCTAAACATTATGGGCTGTGTGCCGCAAAATGACGGCGGTAATGTCAACCTAAATTCCTGCTAATGTGATGTGTCTGCACTCTGATTAGCTCAAATCTCTCAGATTGAGATGGAACATATAGCTGCGTTTGGAAATGAGGTACTTAAGATCTCAGCAATCAAGATCCTTCTGTAAGATGGCATAGCACTGTGGCATGCTCTGTATCAAATCTAATTACCACTTTAAAATGGTATAGGAAGGGAACAGCGAACTAGTAAGAGAAGAGGAATGGAATGGAAGGATTGTTAGAGTACAAGGAGCAGAATCGCTCTAGGGGTTGCCATTATCTCTTTCAAAAAGATAAGTTCCCTTCTTCTCAAAACTGCGAGGGTTCTCTCTCAAAACAGTCATCACTAGCTATCAAGTGTGTGTGTGTGTGTGTGTGTGTGTGTATAGGGCGGAAGTCAGTGGGTTTCACACAGAGTTGCTCAGTACTCAAGCTGAGCCTGACTTGCATGTTTACCACCAGTGAAATTCAATTAGTTCATGCTTCGTTTGTGTTTTTGATGTCAGATAAATAGTGAGTGTGGCTGTGGTAGGGGAGATTGGTTGTGTGTTAGTGTGTATGTGTGTGTGTGTGAGCGCGTGTTTTATTTGTTTGCTCACGATGGATGTGTGTGTGTGCACAAGTGTGTATGGGTGCCTGGATGTGTGTGTGTGTTTGTGTATGCATCCTGCTAGGTTTATGATCACATGGGTGGCTAAACCCCAGTATCTAAGCTCGGGCCCCCCAAGGCTCATGCATAGAGGCCTTGTGAAATGAGGAAGATGATTTTCTTTTAGGCACACCTACTACTATCAAATTTGCTGCTCAGCTGGCATCAGGCATCTGTTTCTTATTTACAAAAGGAAGCATATTTTTTTGCTCCCAAGTGTGACCACAACCCTTAAAATGAGTTTCCTCCCTCATTCTGTCAGTCAGATAGCTCCACTCATCTGGCTGGGTAATTTCAATTACAGGTTTCCGAACATTTTGCTTGTGTTGTTATGATTGAAGATGCCAGGTGCACATATTGATAGTGTTAGGTTTGAAACGCAGAGGGACCAATGCTTACATGAGTGTTAAAAAAGCAGTGTACATCATTAAAACATGTAACTCGGTTCAATCTCAAGGGACTTGATCAATTCATTGGTTTGTGCAACATATCTTCTACACAACAGCTTGCTGATGTTTGATCCTTATGTTTTATTTCACTTTGCTTTTTAATTCTAATACTATTAACACACTGGAAATGATATGAAATCAATCTAAATAATAATCTCAAATGACTTGTGTGGCTGATGGTCTGGCTATATTTTTCTTATTCCCTACAGATGGAGAACCAGTGCCTGGTCTTCCTGCAGCAAACCGATACTGTAACCAGCCTCTTTATCTCAATAATGGAGATAGCTAGCCAGAAATCACATAGCATAAATAAAGAGGAAGTCCCACAGCCATGGGAATATATTACTTATACCCTACAGTTTATAAACTCAATCTCTCTCCTGATGTTAATGCTGTGATCTGCAGCCCAGACAAGAGTCTCCAATACTGTACATACTATAGCAGCTCTTAATAAGCCTGTCTGAGCCAATCCTGATAAAGACTTATCCCATACACTTCCCCATTCCCATTTATTCCCCCAGCAGTGGAAAAGGAAAATGCTATAAACTACAAGCAAATGCACCAATTGCATTTCTGAAGTGACAAATATTTCAGAGCCACTGAGAACATATTTAAACTACTTTCAGGACTTCCCCCTCTTCTTTGCTGTGAGATTATGATCCCCCTCTCGCCTTTTAGAGATAATCAATGACTCTTGTTTTCCCTCCTGCTACAGCCTTCTTTGGGTGTTGAATGGTATAAAATGAAGTGTGGTGTGTGTGTGTGTGTGCGTGCATGCGTGCGTGCGCGTGCGTGTGTGTGTTTGTGTGTGTAATGAATGCCCAAGATGTGAACACCATTAATCTACATGTTCTGGAAATATAACCAATTGTCAAACAGGCGCTCACAGATATTCCATCACCAATCCAATTGGCTTTTACCAAGCTCTACAATTCATTTGCGGTGTAATGCACCCAATAAAAATGTATTCTGACTGCTCTATTGATTGTGAAATAGCTTAATCTCACCATAGACAAAAAAGAAAGATGTATACCACCCATTTTCTCCTCGAAACATTACTGCGTTCTCATGAATTATTGCCGCTTATAGATATGCATTGTTGAAAAGAACTGAAGAATAAAGGATGGTATATTTAAAACTGAGCCGGTATAGTGTTCCCAACCTGTGAGCAACAGATTTTAGGCTAAATCATGAGGGACCTCAAAGAATAATCCAAAGGGTTTAAAAAAAAAAGCTGTTCCATGCACTTTGCATTTCTGGGTGTATTTTGTTAGGTGGTTTCTTTTCTTTCTGGGAATAACTGGCCAAATGTAGCCAAATGTTCCAGCACAGCTACAATGGAGTTTAATAGGAGAAAATTGTTCCACAATCTAAAACATCAACGGTAAACAATGTTGGTGTCCCTCAGAATCAAAGAGCAAGGACTTCTTACTAATGTAGACTCACCATCTTGCACTTACATTCAACAATCTAGCTGTATGATTGTTGAATGTACGTGCAAAATGGTGGGTCTACATTGCACAATGCACTTTTTACAATGCACTTTTTGGGTTTTGCGTAAAACCCCAAAAGTCTTGACTGGAAAAAAAACTTCTCTCTTGCTCTAACTATATACATCAGCTAGATTTTTTTTGTTCTTTCCACCTACGTATTAAATGCATAGCTGAAATCCAACCACTTTAAGCATGTTCTCTGGGGGTTGTTGAAAGGCATTCTGGGAATAAAATAAATCAATAACTGAAGTAGAGAAAATGAGGCAGGTTGAAAAAGTAAATCACAACACTAGATCACAAAATAAATCTTTGAACAACACAGATTGATAATATATAGCAGTACACATATCCAGCAGTAGACTTTCCCTGGTACATTTGAACGAAACACTCACTGTTTATTAGGGTGCAGGGTAAGAATGACTGCCTAGCCTGTACATGCCCAGATGTGAGGCAACATTAACATGATCTCCTATACGTTTTCATTTCAACATGTTAAGGTGGCATGCGCTGACATAGCTGTATAGCTGAATAATTAACTGTAAAGGAGGTATCAGACAGAGATACAGCTCTCATTCTCTGTCTTGTTCTCTTGCTCTCCCTTTCTGTCTGACTCTCTCCCTTCACTCAACCCTCCCTTTTCCTTGCTCACTCTGCCCCCCTCTCAGTGTCACCCTGACTACAGTATGTGTGTATCATTAGCTGCTTTTCTCCATTATCTGCAGCCATCTAGTGTCGGCTTTGTGCCCTAGAAATGATGTTGCCTCTCTGCCAGCCTCCATTCCTTCACAGTACAGATACAGTAGCACAGTGTTGAATGACAATCTGTGGTAATTTAAAGCTTGGTTGACACTTCAAATGATTTAATACAGTACTAGTAAATTACTGTCACAATACAGACCGTTTGTTTGTTATATATGCACCTAAATCTTTACCAGAGATGATTCATATACAACATGCACAAATGTGGAAAGGAACAGGCAGTAAACAATGGCATTAATGCTTCAGGGCAGTGCCAAATATGAGAACACCATGTTAAACTTTTTTTCAAGACAAAGATTGCCTGTCGTGCGCATGTGAAAGGTAGGAGAGAAAGAGAGATGGAGTCAGACAAACCTGTCAGACTGAGAGCACAACCTGACAGTGAACATTTATTTCATTGATATTTGTGCTGTTCTGTCCCCAGCCAGGACAGATAGTCAGCAATACCTGGGAACACCTGGGCGGCCTCCAGGCTCTACACCCCAGCCCCTGGGGCTCTTCACCTGGGACAGGTGCCTCTACATAGCTACCAAGCTCCAGAGCTGCCTGGAGCAGGCAGATTATCACCCGTTGCCCAGGAGGGACATGAGGCCTGGCCTTCTGTCAAACTCTTTTACATTAATCATCAGGACTGAGTGAGAGAGCAATGTGAGTGGAGATTCCTATCGTTAGTGTACTGCAAAACCCTCCTACAGTATCGCTAGAAAAATGTTACTTTTTTATGCCCATTTTTTACATTTTACAATATTTTTTTCCATGGTTTGGCTTGGTCATTAATCACAAAAAAATGTAGACATAGTCGAGATATATGTTTCTGCAGGACGCTGATACATATGACATACTTGCTTCTTGCATACATGCTTCATCACATTGGCGCATGCACGCATGAAAACATGCACAGACATGCATGGAGACATGCAGGAATGCAATCACACATAACTGCAAGCAAACATGTACACACTGCACTGCACATAAATATAGACCTCAATTCTTCAAACATTATAGTCAATCAACATTCAATCAATTTTTCTTTCTCTGTCATCTTCTTACTTGTGTTACATGTAAAGGTTTGAGACACACTGAAAATCCTGTAGCATGCAGCTCTTTGAAAAATGTCAAGAACTGAAAGTGTCTTTGGGAAGCTTGTGGTTGGAGAATGGAGTTGATGCTTGCCGTGTGGCGAAGATGCAAGGGAATAGGAGTTGACAGGGGAGATGCATTCTTCATTAATAAAAAAGAAAGAAAGATCAATAGCACTTTAGCTTTTAGTGTTTCAGACTTCTTTGAGCTTCACTTTTGACACACTTACTCAAATCAAAACATTGCATAACTGTCTAGATCAAACAGACAAGGATGCAATAGATTTAAGAAATGTTAAACAATGCATAAATG
>CABFOS010102818.1:0-12847 GCA_900660315.1 Diretmoides pauciradiatus | reverse complement strand
CTGGGTCTCGTCGGCTCAGAGAGTTAAGGGCCATGGTGCAACACTGCGCTCTTTCTCCACACCCCAAACTTTCCCAACGTGGCTCCCCGGCGTCCTCCAGGGTCTGAGGAGATTGCGGGGCGAACAGGGGAGAAGTGTTATGTTAGAGTGGAAATAGCTGGCCAGCAGCTGATGCTGATTCTCTCTCTCTCTCTCTCTCTCTCTCTCTCTCTCTCTCTCTCTCTCTCTCTCTCATCCCCTCAGTCTCCACACTCCAGCCTTGTTTTCTTCCATCCAGGGTTCATACAGACATTACAAAATGCAAATAATTTATTTTCAAATATACATTTATATTGAACATAAATATTAAACAAATTATGTGATCAATGCCGGTCTCTCTTAAAACTAGTCATTTACATATTCGATTCAACAATTTGAAGTGACGGGACGGGGGGAAAAACATCATCAAAACAGGAAAGAAGTGGTAAAGTAGTAAAGCCCGCCTCTTGCTTGATTTGATTGGCTGTCTGGGCCAAGTATGACATTGACGAGTGGTGCGACTCCACGCCTTGCGCTGAAAAGTTGAGAATATTTTAACTTTGAAGCACCTCTAAAAACCGCTAGAACAAGACCCGCGTTTTGATGAACAAAACTTAATATGTGTTATGTGGCTCATTTGAATTTCAAGGACTTTTTAAACACTTTGTTAAAAAAGGGGCTATTTTCAAGGTATTCCAGTACTTGATTTTCCCCCTGCAAAATTCAAGCACTTCAAGCACCTCATGCGAACCCTGCTTCCATCACTCCTCCTCCAGACAAACACACACATACACACAGAGCCTCCAGCGCTATGATGTCATGCTACTGCAGCCGAAATAATAACAAATATCGGCCCCCGCCTCTCTCACACTTCCTTGCTCTCGAGCTGGAACATGCCCCTCCCAGAGCCACCGGCAAGCACGTACACCCAAACACAGGCAGAGGTGTAGTGGTGTGGTGTGTGGGGTGTGAAAAAGAGTAAGAACGAAAACAAAAGCACTATATCCCGCTGCTGCAGATGTTAGCAGGGGCAAAGCAGCAAAGGTGCATGCTGGTCCCACCTGCTTGGAGTAAGAGTGTTGCCGGGTCACACAAACTCAAAAACACTCGAGACATGCACACATGCCAGCTGCCACTCTGGACGGTGGCGCTGGCAGAGAGATCATTTATTTTCTTCAAACCTCACTGCGGTGCCTTCCTGGTCAACCAGGTAGAGCTGCCCGATCTGGACCATTTACTGTGTCCAAATCCCAAAGGGGGACGGCTTCCAACCAGAAGAATGTTTGTCAACGACCTTTTTTCCACGACTAAGACGAGACATTAACGAGCTACGAATAGAACTTTGATAATGAAAGCTATGACGAAATGTATTTTTTGTTTTCGTTAACGAGTCAGTTTGAACTGGTGGGGTCGTTGCTTTACGAATTTGATACTGTCACCTTGATTCCAATTTCTGTATTATCCTAATTGAATTAGTTTAAAGAGAGAAAACATTTTGACTAAAAGTAATGACTAAGAGTTGACTTAAATGTAATGACTTTTTGTCAACTAAAACGTTTTGAGTTGTCGTCGACTAAAACCAGACTAAAACTATGAAGGACAAAAATGACTAAAATGTGACTAGACTACTAAGCGTTTTCATCTAAAGACTAAATCTAAAATAAATCCAAAATGAACACCGCTTCTGACTAATCCAGATGCGGTTTCCAGTTCCCGAAATCACTATGAATTTCCCAAATAGGAAGTTTCACATCAAAGTGTGTGTGTGTCCAGCTTTTGCCACTCTTAGTTAACGGCTAATGCGGGACAGCTGCTTTGACTGATGGAGGCTGTACTGGCGTCCTGAAGCCCAGCTGTATGGCTGCAGCCCAGCGGGTCAGTGGGTGCATCCGTCTCCCTGGTCTGCTGAGCATGGTCCCGCTGATCGCTGTCATGAATCAGCCGCCACTTAGCTACTGACAGGATATAATACATGCCATGAGTCTGTTTTTCTTTTCTTTGCTTTTTTTAAGGGGAATTAAATGCACTTACCATCTGGTGGTGGTGACTAGGGATGTTGGCCTCCTGGAAAAAGGAGCTCAGTGCTGTCTGTAGAGAGGGAGAGAGGGAGAGAAGAGCAGGGTGGGTGGGGGGAGACGGGAGGAAAAACAGAGTATGAATTGTGTGTGAGAACCTTATGAGTGCTTGAACTTAAACACACAGCGCTTCAGACATTTGCCTTCTTTGCCTTTCCCCTCTCCCACCCCCCGTCGCAATCAGCCTACGGGTCAGTTGCTACGACGGGTGAGCTCCGAGTTAAAACTATTATCCCCCCACGCTGTGATCTAAAAACAGGGGTTTGTCGCCCGCAGAACGACCCGGGCGGCTTAGCTCCACGCTAACTAGATAACTGCTAAGGGACACTGACATTTCCACAAGGACATATTTGAATTTTCACAACAAAGGCTTCGGTTATTTCAAGTGAAAAAAAAAACTGCTGGAGGGCAAAACACTGCTGACTGTGTGGGGGGAGGAGGAGGAAAGAGACGCTGTAAAAATGTAAACAACAGGTTTCAACGGCTGCCTCCCTGCGCAAACAGGGAAATGAGTCGGCTACTTGTATTGTTCCTCTTTGTTGTGAACACGTGAAAACAGACCCTGTGACCTCTGGGAAACAGCGACGCCGTGCTGTCCTGCCATAAATTCTGACTAGGATGTGATTCATGTGAATGACAGGGGAGGGGATTGTGGGAATGCTGGTGATGTCATTCGTTTTGGTAGACACAAACCGCCGCCATGTGCCCTAAACACAATCCAGGCTTCTGCTTTTTTTTTTTCAAATCGTGTATCAAGTTGGTTTTACTGCTCTGTGTTTCCCCTTTACTGGAGGCCTCTTGCTTGCCAACACTTCAATGAATGTAGTGGTTTGCCCCCCCCCCTCTTCCTCGCGGTCTTGTTGTTTGACAACAGCAGCGGTTAGTGCAGGAATGTCTGCCCCGTACAACGTGACACACATATCAAAGCGTGAAAGTGCCCCCGCTGCCATTGTGTGGAGAGTCTACCGCCAGCTCTTTGTCCCCCCCCCTACGTAGTTTTCACTTTTTTTTTCCGGACAGAGGTTTCAGACCACAAACGCCACACAGTCGATTTTGCATTTCCTGCTGCTGTAAACACAAACATCGATGATGAACGTGGCGGATAAGGCCGCGGCGGAGCTAACCTACACATGACTGCTGATGTTAAAGGGCTCTTTCAATGGCTCTTTCACCGACTAGAGATCCATTCATGTATGCTGCCGTGAAAACACCAATGAGGGTATAAGCCCCTAGCACAGTGGGGGCTATTGCTTATATAACGTGATACATAGGACCAATTGTGGAAGTAACAAATTACCTTGAATCTTATTTCTGTAATTGAGTTTGTGTACTTGTACTTTTTGTACTCAGTAATTTTACTTTCAATTAAAGTATGTTTTAACTTATGTATATTTTAAAATGAAAGCGTACATATTTTGTATGCGAGATAACTGTCATGTTAAAGGCTCAAAGCTTATCCGTGATAGTAGCTTAGTCACCGTTATTCAAGAAGACATCCATCTAGGTGTAGCATTATAGCTTTGAGTTAGCCTGGTTGCCGCTAGCTAGTTAAGATTCACTTTGACGTGAATTTCACAACCTTATTTATTTATTTTTTAGAACATAGTCTATACATGACTATTCTGCTAATGAATAACTTACTCTCATGATACTTGAGTTTTCCTTTGACTTCAGTACATGACAACTAGCTAACCTACAACTGGACAGATACGGGACGGATTAAGCTAGTCAAATCAGTATCTCCTTTTCAACGCTCTTTAAAACTCAACCTTTACACGGTTACTTCTTACCTGATTTTAATGGAGCTGCTTTTCCTGAGATTGCGACATTTACATTTTAGGCATCTAGCTGAGCCTCTTATCTAGAGAGCCTTACATCTCTGCTTTTTGCACTTTTTACAATTTCTGTTCGGATATATTTTAGTCTTGTCATTTTAGTTAATGTAATGTCTTTTTGAAAAGGGCTACGCAAATAAAGTCTGTTTGTCTACTGTCTTATTATCGGCACGTGGCAAAGGGAGTTGTGTTGTATTCACCTCACGTGGCGTTAACCATTGGAACAACTTGATGCTTTTCACAGCCTCGACACTAAGCTGAAGCCATCAGGACACCGTGATTGACGTTTTCTCTCGACTTTGGTCTTGATCTCCTTTTTCACACTTAACACACGTGCACTTAGCAAGTGATACATTCAAATTCATGTTTTACAGCAAAACAAACGTTGCCAAGCCAACCGCAAACCAAATATCCAGCAAGCACTTATGTCTTGCCATGGCATTTGAATGAGATGAAAATCGTCATTTACTCAAGTTGCATTTACTGTCTTAAATGTTGTTTTGTCAAGCAGGAATGTTGTGCATCTACTGCCTTTTCCACAGGATCTACAATATTATACAATATATCTACAATATTAGTGGTGCTGCGGGACTGAATTAGGGGCCTTGTGAGAATGTCTGAGGATGGAAGATGCCCACGGCCTCACACCCTGACAATAAACTACGAGGCCAGAACACTGAGAAAATCAGGCCACTGCTGTCACACAGAAAGGAACAATAGCCTGTTTACTATGCTCACATTCAGTGAGCAGTCCACTGACAGAGAGGGGAAGCACAATAGAACCTTGTTCCAATCTCATACATCCAGTCCACCGAATGGGCAGGATGTATGAAAACATACAATAATAATGCAAAACGTTATAGATACGTGTGGGGAACGTCTCTTTTCGCTTTGCTGACTTCGCAGAAAACAGAAACAGTTACAGGCCTTGGTAAGTCTGATCCCCTTCCCTCCTTAGTGCACCTGGAAAAAAACGTTTTAATCCCAAGGCGGCTGCCTTGAGAAGACTTGTCTCAGCAATGCATCCACTCCAATCAATCAAGCTTTCCAAACAGTGGCAACAGCCTGTGAGGAGCTGAGCTGAGCAGCCCCCGCCTCACCACCCTCTCGGTGAACCACCTGGCTTGGCCACAGCCAGGCACTGACCACAGCAACAGCAGATCGGACAATAACAGAGGTGTGTTTTTTGGAAAACCATCTGGAACCATAGGTTTGATGTCAAAGATCCTTAAGGTGTCCCTCGGCCGTTCAGCACTCTTGATGTATATTTCAAACTAGAGGTTTCTAATAGAGGAATTTATATTGTAGGTTAGTTGGCATTTTCAGATCGTTTTGTGACCGATGTGCTGATGTTTTCATCTTTACATTTAGTCCAAAATACAGACCAAATGACTGGCCTCGAGGCCAGTTCCATTGACAGACTTGTCAGCTGAAGGAAGCGGGGTAGTGTGGAGAATAACGACTGTTTGTAGCATGGCCAGACCTCAGGTTTCTGTAGGAGAACAGCTGGAAGGATAATACATCTTAATCAGCCTATATATAGCTGACTCTCTTTAATACATGTGAACAAGACTGGGATCAACCTTAGACCACTTAGCTCTAAGTACCGTTGAGTGACCTCTTTATCTCCTCAGGTAACATTACCAGAAGCAAAAATATCCCCTTTGGATCTGCCACTTTACGGTTAACCTCCATTCAAATTCTAATTGCAAGCTAATTTACCCACTGCCCAGTCACTAAACACTGTGAAGTAAAATCTCCATTCCTGTATTTTAACTTTATTTAGGAGATTATTTCTAGCTGGGTGGAGAGGGTTCTATTTATGATCTCATGAGGCCAAAATGTGGATGTTTACAGAGTGTGGCTAAACAGACAAGCCAAACCTGTTCGCAATGAGAAATGAATAGATGTGGGTGCTATGTGACAGGAAAACATGCAGCTTATCAGATGGGCCTTGTCTTGATGACAACATTGCACCATTGATTTGGCTGACTACGTTTAAGTTTAGATATTATTGTCGGGCACAGCCATCAATCTACACAACAGTATTGACAGTAACAACTCGACCCGCTTTACATAAACGCGTAAAATGACCCTTACGAGCAGCTAGGCTAACAACACTTAGCTTAGCAGCCACAGTGGATTCCTGTCCAGAATGTAAACACACGGCCACAGCTCTTGGCTTTAGCTTTAGCCAACGCTAGCTCACACGCGCGCATGGTCGCGTGTGTTCAACATGTATTCAACCTTTCACACCATTCACCCGTTTTGTCTCTCGGCTGCATTTTAAACGCAACGCCACGCATCGGTGAACCCGCGGTCGACCATCTCGAAGAAGGAAGGAAGTGAGTAACGTAACACTACTAACCTCAAACTGCCAGTGGGCCGCTTGGAGAAGCTGCTTCGCTTGGTCGGCGGCGCAGCCAGCAGTCAAAACAAACTGGTTGATCATTACTTGGTGCCTGAGTTCGTCCATATTCACCGACATGACCGCTCTTCCACGCAAGCCACAGCTTCTTTAAGTTCAAAAACACACACAAAAAACACCGAATACGTGTTAGCCTCTATCAATATCTCTAAATCAGTCCCCTCAAACCAAGTCTTCCCTGCCAGTCTCCCCCCGCCGTGTGTCTCCGCAGCTTCCAGCAACAATAATATTTTCATGTCATCACCAACAACAAAGACGGGCTCGGCCGCTGATTGGCCAGCGAAGTGTGTGAGCTAGTACTAGCAACGCGCCCATTGGCTACGGCGGAGACGGGTTTAAATCTTAGAAGCGCTCGGTTCACTGCCGCGGACACCACCGGTGAGTGGAGTCGGTGTGTAACGTTAACAGCCCCGCCCGCCGTGTTTAGGCGCTGTTGTGTTTACACGCGCTTCCAGTCGTGTATGTCACGCTGACGTGACGTCTTTGATTGGATGCTCGGCGTGAACACGCGCAGCTGATTGGATGGTGTCTTCTGCAGGTACACGTGCCATGTTTCGTAGTTGGTCACATAGCTAAACATTGTAAATGGTTTTGTTTACATTCACAAAGGTTATTGTGTCAACTATTTAATAAATATTTAGATTAATAAAGTGTTACCTTACCTTAAAAGACGTTAACAGAAGAGGTTTGTAGGATGTTGTTAACGTTCTCTATGCCAAATTCCATTCAGTAATCTACAAGTTCAGGGTATACCTCGTAGAACATCACTTAAGACATTTTACAAAACACTGGAAATAAACTGCATACAAATGATTCACCAAGCAGTTATTTCAAATATGAATGCATGTTTGGTGTGACTTTCTGTCTAAGCTAAATAGGATTGTAGTCAATGTCATATTTCATTACTGGTCATATACAGGCTACTCTGAATGTTCACTGGTTTCTAAATCGTTTCAGTATGCATCCACCAATTGTGTACATGTGGTTGTTGTTGTTGTTGTTGTTGTTGTTGTTGTTGTTGTTGTTGTTGTTGTTGTTGTTGTTGTTGTTTTTTGCAGTTGAGACTCCTTGGCTGTGGAATTCCCTGCCTGAGGAACTTTTATTTTATTTTTTATTTCCCCCCCCCAGTTTCTTACCCACTTTAAATATTGTTTAAACGTGTTTTATCTTATTCCATTTAATGTTTTTTCTTTTGCTTTCCTATATATTCTTGTTTCTTCATGTAAAACAAGAATAATAACTTTTATAATTAAATTATCTGTAATGTAAGCGGTTTAGATATTTTCATTGTCAGTCATAGATATAAAAAATATGCACATTTAATGTGCGCTTCATAACACAAGTCGAATTTACAAGCTTTCGGCATCCTACAGCAAAGTTATGGGACTAACCCAGAGTTATGGATCTGCTCATGAACTCAGTTAGGACAGCAGCTAACCATTATCTTTATCTATCTCCCAAGCTCTCTTTGTGCTGCTGGGCTGAATAATTCAGCTTGGGTGTAGGTGAAAGCAAGCAGCGGAGGAAGGCTATCTATTATGTATTGTAGGAGGGTGTTAACTGCATGGTGTTTGATGCTGTAACAGTGGATTGGAGACCAGGCTACAAAAACCTCACACCCCCTGAGTGAAGCCTTCAGGCGCGAATTCCAAGAATTACTGCAATGCATTTAACAGGAACATTTCACTATGTTTCCCAGCTTTCCACAGCGATGCCGGAGGAAAGCAAAAGTTATTCTAAATATATATAGGAAAACTTCGCACGATATCTGCTACAAACATAATGTTCATTTGTATGAGCAGCAAGCAAAAGTAGCCACATTGTGTCATTTTCAGTGACATATTTTCACTCAAACCCACTAGAAGTGAATGAAGCCTGTTTTTTGTTTCTTTTTAAAGATTAACCATGATTAATTTCTGTTAAGACGTGGGTCGTAATGGAAATTAAGAATGTTTTAATTGTTTACTTTTTTAAATATTTTTTATTTTTTATTTTATTGACAACACATCATTTTTACAAACCAAATAACAGAGGAACAGGGAAGTACAGGGAGTATTACAGAGAAATTAAAAATAATACATAGTAAAAACATATATGATACAGAAATTAAGCAAGACAAATAAATAAATGCAACTTAAAATAGTGAATAAGAAGCAATATTTTAAACCAGCTTAAATCATCTGACAATGTTATCCACAGTAGTTTTCAAGAGCTTGGGTGTCTTTAAAGCTTTTTTTTGTTTTTAGATACAGACAGCATCATAAAATGTCTGAAGTGCAACATAAAACAAGATAAGAAGCTGAAGAAATCTGGCTTTGTAAATATGATGTTTACCCAAAAAGACACAGCAATTTGATCACATTATCAACTTCATTGTTGTTAGACTCTACATTCAAAAATAAGACCATATACTTTCTGTGATAGGGACCAAGACCTTATGAGTCTTACGCATGAAACTTAAAACCTGACTATCCTCTCATCTCCATTTCCTGGAGGCGCTGTCCAGTAATACACCCTGACCTGCTGTTGTAGGTTAACCAGCTTTCTGATTGGCTTAAGAGACGCCTTGAGGGGCTGTTGGGGGTAGGATGTCTCCAGCAACACTACAAGGGGCGGGGCAACGTTAAAGCTCTTAGTCAATGAATAGCAGTAAGCTATATTTTCAAGTGGACTTTGTTATCAGGGCTTCCTTGGGTGCCAAGTGTATTGTCATGCATTACAAGTGGATTACAAAACCATTAGAATCATTGATAAACTTAATTTCTATTTCATAAAATACAATCATAGTATCAAGCCTTTTAAATTGCCATGCACTCACAATGTGCTTACAATGAGCTTTTGATGCTTTATATAACTCTTTATGTTCTCCACTTCAGGCAAAGTGTCACCCGCATGCTCACCATCTCCATTCCAGCACTTCTCCTTTAAACAAGCCAACTGACCGACACTTCATGTGTACAATGGAAACATGTATCATCTAGCATTACATCCACAACTGCAATTACAGTGAGCCTCACATGCATGCACTCCAGACTCTTGGCTTGGGGAGTCACTGAGTGGTATCTAGCACCCTCGCCTGTCCAACAGCCATCATTGCTTCTGAGCACAAAACAGTGGAACAAAGAAAGGGTTTGCTAAGATTAAGACTCAGCATAGTGGCGTAGCTTCCGTACACTTGTTCATTTTGTGAGAAAAGCACCAAATATGGCAGATGTGTTGATAGATATATTGGGAACAAAACTGGATATTCAAACTAGTCACCAGTGGTTGGTCAAACTTTCCTGTCCTATTGGACCCACATGCAATAATGGACATAATCTAGATCCTAGTAACCCTGAGAACCAAATAAAATACTCACAATTCTCTGGACGTTTACAAAGGAAATTGGTCATTTCATTGTCTTATTATATAGGCCTAGTGCCATGAATAAATAAAAACAGTTCTCATAGTATTATTTTGTCAGATGGTGGATACTAGAGCAAACATTGTTTTTATTTTATTTAGAAAAGTACAGAAGCATGTAAGTACTTATACTGTACAGTATAATCCTCATTTCTCTGTTGGAAAGTGCACATTTTGCTGAAATGCATTTTCTTTCTTTTTTTCCATATAATTGTATATTATGATTTGTCATGTGGCCATCCTGGCTATTGTAAATATTGTGTAATGTCTTGTAAGCACATATGAGCTGGGCACCTTAAGGTGTATGACACTTAAATAAATAAATAAATCAAATTCAAATTCATATACTTGTGCAGAATGTTGATGTTTCATTAATAAATACAGTAGAATTAGTAGTAGTAGTCGAAGAGTATTAATACTAGTACAAGTACTATAGTACCAGAAAGAGTACTACTAGTTGTTCTAGTAGAATGTATTAGTTTTAAAATATAAGGCTTTCATTCTGACTAATGTTGTACTGAATCTGTGGTGTTTGTATTATTGCAGGTCACATAATAATCAAGATGGTGGCGACTAATTGACTATGTCTTTAAGCTTTCTGCTTAAAGACACAGGATGTTTGACACCCTGTGTCTAATTCTCTTCTAATTATCCTAATTCACAGCCTGCAAACAAGATAAACTGTGCGCTGTGTGTCATCTGCCATCAAGACTGTAATGATATGCTGACCGACCCAATGCTGACGAAGAGGAAGGATGCTGGGAGCGCATACACGTCGTTAGCTGAAAGCCTCCTGAAAATGAATGAACTATCCAGAAATATACAGATAGAGAAACTAGATGAAGGTGAGGGGCTTGAAGCTGTTGTCACCAAAGCTCAGTGGCATCAATCATGCAGGCTGGCCTTCAACAAGACAAAGATTCAACGGGCCGAGAAGAGAGCCCAGCAGGTATTCATCCCATATACAGTCTCTTCTCAGCTGCGCAGTGTGTCACGTGTGGATCTCGATACTTACAAGGATGACTCCCAGAAAGGCACAGCAAGAGCCAAGCATGGTGTAAGGGTGTAAGGAGACGTGTGTTTGGGAAGGCTGCCATACCAGGAAACTGGCAGAACCTTCAGCGGGTTGACAGCAACAAGACAGAACTATTCAGTTTCCTGTCCAAGGTCCTCCTTCAGGCGTTCTGTGAAGAAGACAAGGAAGTTGTCCTCACTGATGGGTGCTCAGCACACAGCTATTACAGGATCTCCACACCCTGGCCCCATGCAGCCATGAAGAAGCTGATAGTCGTATGTTGCTGCATGTATCACACGCTGCACAGCATGGCCACCACCAGATGCTTATTCGCACTGTTGACACTGAAGTTGTGGTCTTGCCTGTGTTTGCCATAAGTCAGCTACCAGCTGGATGTGAACGGTGGCTAGCATTCAGAACTGGCAAGAGCTTTCGCTACCTGGCAGCCCACCAAGTAGCTGCGTGCCTCGGACCAGAGACGTCATGTGCCCTTCCAAAGTTCCATGCTTTGACAAGCTGTGACACTGTGTCCAGGAAAGAAGGCAGCATGGTCAACATGCAGTCACTGCTGGAACTGACAGATGCACTACTGATGTTGACAAATGGACCAGAGGAGATCGCAGATGATGCAATGAACATTAATGAGAGATTTGTCATACTTCTTTTTGACAGAACCAGCACCTGCACCGCAAGAAGGAAGCTCTTTCCACAGAAATCCTGCCTACCTGAGCTGCTCTGGTGGAGCACGTCAAGAGAGCAGTCTACCAGGGTGGTCACATCCGGGGAAGACCCTGCTACCAGACCCTGTGCTGCCGTCACCAACTGACAGGGGGTGGGTGAACACAGAAGGAATGTATGAGCCCCATTGGACGACGTTGCCACAAGCATCAAAATCCTGCCACGAGCTGATCTCTTGTGGCAGCAAGCGCTGCAGAAAGCTACACAGGCCTCCGCTTCTGTGAGGTGGAACGTGCCAGCTGACTCTAAGATCTCTCATTTACTCAAACATTAGTAAATGCCATGGTGCTATAATTGCCATGCCATGGTGTCTCGCCGTCATGAAAAATTAACATGATCAAGATGTGTTCAAATAGTAGGCTATACAGCAGAGGTTTTCAAAGTGTGAGGCGGCCTCCCCAGGGGGGGGTCCATACAGTTTCAGATGAGGCTCAGTGAATGGAAGGGAAAAAATATTACTAGTTATTACATTAGTTATCAAAAGATCACATAGAATAGCCTAGATGTGTGTGATTTGGTTAAAGAGATTGTTTAGAGATACAGTAGTTTTGGGGAATTTTTCTGTTTTCCCCACTTTCCCAGAGTCTGAAACTAATAAATGCCTTAGGACAGACCTTTTAAAAAAAAACTGTCCTATGCACCATTTCCAACAGAAAGATGAAGCGACAGCAACTTAGCAGTAGTCCAAAGAGACAGTTAAAAAAAGTTAAAGAGTGTAAAAATGCAGCCACTTTTAAAAATTTACCTCAAAGGTTGTTTCTTTATTCGTGCATTCTCAGAAAAACATGAACTGCCAGGGGTTTGCAGCAGCAACTTTAGAAGCAGCACCGAAGCTGAGCTAGCTAACGACGACAGCTCTGCTAAACCAGCTAGCAGCAGCAAAGGTGTTGTTGACCGCTCTGCTAAACCAGCTAGCAATGACAACAGCAGCTCATCTGAGTCTGAGCAAAGAAACACAGTCAGCGAGAGTGTCAAGGCCTTTAGCCGTAGGAGAGGGGAACAGACCCAGACGCAGAGACACGATGACACGAGGCAGGATAAGGGCAAGACGTTTACTAACAACAGGGCAGGTACAGGGCAGGAAACAGGCAAGGTAGACAGGGGATGGCACGGGCAGGTAACGACATTGATAATCCGACAAAGACACACTGGGAGGCTGAGCTAATATACAACATGAGGGAATTACTATAGCTAGACACAGGTGTGGGATACAAATGCAACACAGGTGAGTCCAGGACACTAAGAGCTGAGTAAGGGCGCAGGTATACTTGCTGCGAGGTGCTGTTAACTACGCATACGCGTACGCATCATGGCTGCCTCGCGTGTCCTGCCTCGG
>CABFOS010102815.1:3487-20730 GCA_900660315.1 Diretmoides pauciradiatus | reverse complement strand
CAAGGCAAACCGCTTGCCTCAACAGCCTTGCAAATCACCTTAGACACATTTAAGAGCAGCAGGGTGTTAGCTAAGCTATGATGTAGAAGGTACAAGCAAAGCCCGGGAAGCCAGTCTAACAGAACCCTTTCACAAAGACATATTGTGGTTCCCCATTATTCTCTCCTTGCATTCATGTCTGCTTGGCAGGCTCCTTATACTGCGCACAACATTGTCATTTGCTGGAGATGGACATGGCACTGTAATGTGGTTTAGTGACCGAGTTAGAACTGTAAGACGTACAAACTCACAACCATCTCAGTCTCTGTAAGTCTATGTCTGAAACACAAGGTTCATATTTGTCTCTCTAGGGAGAACTGTTAACGTGACATCTGGATGATATCCTCTGCCTCCACAGAACAGAGGTTAGTTCTCAAGACCTTTGGCTAAAGTTCTTGTCTTTTCCTGTGCTTAGTTTCAAAGTCCATGATTATCATAGGCTGATTGGATTTCTAGAGAGGGTAGAAAGAAAACGGCGATTGACCAGCTGTCAACAACCACTTTCTCACAGGATCAGTGTCTCAAGGGGAAAAATAGTGACTCTTATATCTCTGTTTGTAATACGGTTAAACAATCAACTCGATTTTCATTCTTTCTGTATATAGGGGGGAAACAAAAAACAACAACTAGACAAGCACCTTTCGTAGAGATAAGAAACCCACAGAGTCCAACAAAGTAAAACCTTTTGGAGACTAACGAGAACTTGGTTTTGCCTTGGAGGCTGCGATATCCAAGAATGTGCCAAATAAATCCAATCCAGATCCATACTGTACAAAAAAAAACGTCCCTCGGAGCTCGGTTGATCACAAAGATAAAAGCCCGGGATCCTGAAACAGAGCGAGGAGTTGTGGTCCTGCTAAAGGTTTGGTGGCGTCAGCCGTGAGAGGAGAAGATGGGCCTGCTGATGTTGCTGTTGGTGGTCATGGCTGCGAGTTCCCACCTGGAGTGCACAGAACGGAAAGAATTTCAATTTCAGGAAAAGCTGATGTGTTTATTACGGCAATCTTGATGTTCTACTATCTTTTTGTGGTGCTGCAGGGGGCACTGCAGAGTTTGATCATGTGAAATGTGCAAGAAACTAAAAAGATACTGCAAAGAAACGAGATGAGGCAAATATTTTAATTACATTTACTCCCAGCCCACGTCCCAGCGAGGGGCTGCGACGTGGACAAGGATGAGGCCCTGTTGTAATTGGAGAGCCAGGAGCAGGGGCTGACAAGCGGGCCTAGTGCTGACCTGATGACAGGTCAGAGGTTGAGCTCCAGATTGTTTATCACCGGCTCTGGTTTCACCCTCACTCCCTTTCAATCGCTTTGTTCGTTTTTTTGTTGTGTGCGTGCGTGTGTGTTTAAGAGGGGAGATTGGCATTGGGACAGGAGATGCCAATGAGGGGCAATGGGAGTGAACCGGACTCTTCTGACCCCACCTAAAAGCCTCTTAGGGTTAGAAACATAACTGCAAACACGAAAGTGGGGAGTGTGCAAGGTGGCAGTGATGGTGCGAGAGGAATGAGGAGGGGAAGGGGAGTAATTAGTATCAAGTTGCTTGGGGCCCACACATAAAAACTCACTGAGGTACAACACCGTCTGTTTCAGACTCATTTGCGAACTGAATTACTTCAACTTGACGTGATTCACAAAATGATTTTATGTTCCTCATGGATTTTGTGCTGTTATTTTCCACTAAGCAACATAATACCATTCACATTGTATATTGCTCAGTGTCAACTATGGGTATAAACACTTTTTTATTTAATGTGCACAGCACACTGCACACAGGCTGAGCATGGGGGGCAGACAGAACTAATGTGTAATGAAAGCATATGAACTAAAGGGGAACAATAGCTGCAAACCTATGAAACTATTTTCAACATGTACTGTAATTTGGCATTTGAATAGACTTTAAAAAAAGGGATTTCACAACATCACAACACATGAAATTTGTGCCCTCAAAATTGTCACTGTCTTTGTAGTTGTCTATGCCTTAAGTATTTGCAACTTAGAAGGGAGAGGTGAGGGGATGAGCGGGACGCATTGTACATTTGACCAATCACACCAACTGCTTTTAGCATACAGGTAAGTAGGTTGTTGGGAATAGCACACACAAAAAATAATAATAAAGGTACACTTACTCCAGACCACAATAAGATTTCATGTGGCATTTTAAGTAGTTCAATCAGAAAAACTACAACTTTATTGGACATTATGCCTCTTTGACAAATAGCCTTATAATAGTGAAAGAGACAGAGTGCAGATGGATGAAAAGCATAACACAAAGCGCAGGGTGGGGAAGAGGATGCTGCTCTGACCTGATGTCATGTGGGAGTCCTGATTGCTCCAGACTGTACTGAATAACAGCTATCTTGCATAACGTCTTCAAATTAGGGCCTAGAAAAAAAAAGAGAAAGGTAATGAATCATAGAATCATCATAGGATCCAACCACACTGAGAACATCCATATAGGTTGTGGGGCTTCCAAATGAAGCCGGGCAGGTCCGATCTCAGAACCTGTAGAGAAAGGGGTGAACATTTCCCTCCGTGGTTTAAAAACCTGCAAACTGTATTTACACTAAAGCCAAGAAACAATAGCAGTAACAAACAACGGTGTGAGCACACGAGGACACACACCCACGCACCTTCAGAACAGGGAGCCTGATGCAGGTGTTAATCGTCTTACCACACAAACCTACTTGGACTAATGACAAATTTCCCTTCAACTACTATCTCGGTCATGGTTGTTCCACCATATGGTCAGCGCGACTGGCATGTGGAGTCGTACGCCACAGGGGAGCAGAGAACGGGTACTGCCAGTCCCGTATGGTCCCTGTTTATTTTTCCAGCCCACCTACACAAACTCTCACTGTGACCTGACAGCGTTACAGACTGCCCTGGTGCCGACAGGATATGACTTTATTTGGTGGTTCTTAAGGGGGAGGTGGCCCACGTGATGAAAGGAAGCGGGGCCAAGGCCAGGCCCACTAGACCAGGTCAGATATGAGGCAGTGGTGTAAGAGGGTTATTACTATGATATAATTCATGGGGGAGACTAGCAGATGGATTTATTTAACTGGGCAACTTGGCTTAGAACACATTCTTATTTATAACAACACCCTGGGGTGCAGATGCAGAGGGGAGGTAAATGCATTTCGGGTTTCATACACTCAATTCAATGATTAGATTATGCTCAAGTTAACCAATGACAATGCAGAGTTGCAGATATGAACAATGGAGGAGGATACTCACTGAAGTCTAAGATGTACAGGTCCGAATGATCCATGAGGTTAAATTCATCACCCATCCCTTGCTCTGGACAGGGGCTGTAGGGGGAACAAAAGCAAGTGGTTCTCGGGTCAGAGTTGTCAATCCATGGAGGTCAACAAAAAGCTGGTGCAATTGAGAGATTGCGAGTGGTCAAGGATTCAAACGTATCCAGGAAGTCTACAGTAACCCCTACTTATACTTCCTGTCTCACTTCCTGAGCATGAACCAAACAACCCTGCATGGCCGCACTGGCTAGACTACTGTAGCACAACTTTATCTAAGGTTTCTGCCCTTAACTAAATCATAGGGTTAATTAAACTGGGGGAGGAAAAAGATGGTTTCATTTGTCAGTAGCCAGATTTACAATGACATCCCAGTAGGAAGCCTGCAAACTCCCCAAATGATCTTCATAAAGAGGTGAACAAACTCCCCTAGGTTTACCTTGTCATGCACCCCCTCCCTCGGCCCAGCATGCTGCAGTCAGCAAGGTACAAAATCAAGACCAAGCCCCGGGACAGGGAGCCACCGAGTGTTTCCCAAGACAGCCCTGCTGATCATATAATGCTGTGCTCTGGCCTGGGGTCCTTATCACCGGCTGGCATACATAAAGCCCACAGGAAGTGGAGCACCGCAGTAAGACGGCAGGCTGGCCTATGTAGATAGTCTCCCTGCAGCCATCCCTATCACTGCACATCTGTTTCCTGTTAAACACACACACCTGCTATCCAGTCTGGTGCAGCACAGCTCAATTAAACAAATAACTCAGTTTAACCTAATCCCATCATACCTCTTTATCAGTCGCTACCACTCATGACCTAATGCCATGATACTAATTCCACTTCACACACATACCATAAGTGTCCCAGATGCACAGAATTGCTATATATATATATATATATATATCGGTATCAGCGGAAAATTACTTAAAAATGCATTATCGTTATCGGACAGATATCAATATGCAATATCAGTATCGATGGTCGATATGACCATCACCTTACCTGAGTTCAAGAGGCGGATAAAGGACATGTTGTCTGAGTCATGCTCGTGTTCAATAGCTGTTATTGGGTAGGCTATAAGTTTTATTGTTATTTCTTGCTTTGCTATGTAATTTGTAGTAATTTTGTTGTGTCCCTTGTCTGTAAATTTGTATTGCTGCCTCATCTTGGCCAGGTCACACTTGTAAATGAGGTCTTGAACCTCAATGTGTTCTTTCTTGGTGAAATAAAGGTTACTACTACTACTACGGAAATAATCAGTTATCAGCCAAAATTCCAATATCGTGCTTCCCTAACATAAGTATATAGGGTATTACAAATGTGCTAAATAGATATACACTACCCAACTACAGTTTCAGACAAACAGGTGCATTCACCAAGCAGTTTAGTGCCTGTGGATATTTATCATAGTTACTTTGTCACCTACAGATTCTTAAGAATAGCTCATTGAGATGCAATACGCTACGCATGGGCTGGCCCCCGTCTGGTGTGTGTTCAACAAAAACCAATACTATTGAGGTGATCCAACAGAAACCAATGGTTTTGAATTGCCTTGTGTATTTAAGTGTAAATTTCCCATTTCCTTCCTTCACTTTCCATTGTTCATTCTTCCCCCAAACCATCTTCCTGTTCAACTCTCTCTCTCCCTAAGATTACACCTTCTACCACCACTGTCTCTGCCTCCATCAATCTCTATTCCTCTTTCCCGCTCTCCTCTCCATCGTGTCTCCCTCTTGCTGCGTGTTCAGGATGTTGTAAGGGTTTTACGTTGCTAATCTTCCCTAAACAAACAGGGCGGTGGCTTAAAGCAGCCAGGAGAGGCGCAGAGCACGAGCGCAGTGGTCCCAGGGGGCCAGCTGGGGAAGTCATTACGCCCCCTGCCCCCCAGGAGGTGAGCCACCCTGGCTTATAGCAGGAGCTTTTATCAGTACCCTACGACCCCCCCCCCCAAAAGAAAAAAAAAATCATCATCAGACTGGCTACTCATCTCCCTATCTGGACAAGCTGCCTGTTGTTGGTCGTTACATTTATCAGTGAATTCTCAATTAACATGCATGAAAAAGTTTGCAGCTATCCTGATGCAACAATATTGCTGAGCCCATTCTATTGCTTCAAATGCCAATTATGTGACAAGTGGCAGTTAATTGCCCAAGTAAATTGCCAAACAAACAGGGAAGCTTTGACTAGTGGATACTAGTATTAATTATGGCTTTGGATTGACAGGATATTTGTTAGTTTCAAACTTAATGGGATCCTACGCAGAAGGTAAGAGGACTTCTCATGACATGCAGTATGCAATAACAGCAATAACAATCAGTGGGTTAGAAATATTTGTGAAAATATGGAGTAGAGTGAAAAACTCAAAACGGTGTAATTTTCTTTTATTGAATGATGCCCTCTGACCTCCACTTACAGCCTTTCAACAGCAGCATTGCTTTGTAAAAGACAATAAAGAGGCATAGGCTCAATACGAGAGAGTTTATGGGGATCACCTTTCCTCACCCATTTCTTCCCCATTCAGAACACGATAAAGTAGATCTTTCTTTCAATAAAAACACCATACTTCCCCAGTGGTGTAACTGTGTAACTCACTCTAAAATCTATACATGTATGCATACAGACGCTTTGGTCTACAATGCCTTTCAAGAGCATGATCCACATGACCTTTGTTTACCTCTTAGTTTTCAGGTCTCATATACATAATAGATTACATTACCTATACTCATTACACAAAGGCTCTCTTCACTTTGTGAAAAGGGCAAAATTAAATACTTACAGGCTACATTAGCGGTGTTGCGGTGTGGCTAACGCTCTATAATGGAAGCAATGAAAGGCAGCCTCCCTATCTAGAGAGCACACCGCAGTAGCTGTCATTAACTACTGTGCAAACTCACATGGCGAGAGGGTATAGGCCTTGGATGGTGACGCGTGAAAGGGTACAGATAAGATGCTTTAAAGGTGCAAGAGGACAAAGGAGGATGGCATCCGCTGGGACAAGCCTTTCTCGCATGCTCATGGACAGTGTTAGTCTGGGTGTGAATTTCAGCAGAACGTTAGCGAAGGGTTATGCTAGACTGATCAATCAATCAAATTTTATTTGTATAGCCCTTAATCACCATTACAGTCTCAAAGGGCTTCATAATGGCCAAAGTTTGACACAACACCCCCCAACCTTAAACCCTCAGCAAAGGACAAGGAAAAACTCCCACAAAACAAAGTGGAAGAAACCTTGGGAGGGACGACTAAGCGAGGGATCACCTCAAAAACGAAGCAATTGAAGAGGCAAGGAAGAAACAAGAGAGGGGAGGGAAGAGGAGTCTGTTATGGTGGCAGTGTAGCTGGAAGCGGGAAAAATCACAGGGTGTGACTTTATGTGGCGTCCTGGTGTTTGATGGGTCACTTTGTTACTTGATCAGCAAAGTATCTGTACGTGTGAAAGTGCACCTCCTCCTACAGCAGCAGAGGTTCCCAGTCTGAAGTGATTCCCAGTCGGAGCGATGCCCCTTCCCCCGCTAGAAAAACACTGGTTGCTGTTTCAAACAACAGTCAATAAGGGTGTGTAATCAGCTAGTCCAATTGCCCGTCTTCTCCAGCAATGCACTGCCTGCTCCAGTTCATCTCGTCCAAAGCTGGGTCTCTAAAACCTAAGAAGAAAGAGCTGAACTGCAGCACTAAAACTAAATGAGGGAACCCCAAAGCCCGGGAACGCTCTAAATTGTCTGAAGTGTCCAGGAATTTAAGCACCCACAAATTCTGGCAATGACTTTCTCATAAACAAATTAGGTGACAAGAAAAAGATTGAAAGCTGAAGATAATTCCAACCAGTGACACCTCTCATTGCTTTCTAAAGACAAACACTGGGTGTTGATTATATAGCTGAAGTCCATCCTGTCCTCTGTGGCTTCATTGGCCATATCCTCATTCTTGGAATGATGTGATCTGCATCCTTTTCCTTTCCCCACTTCCTATTGAACTTTGGTCCTTCAGAAACCTCAAAACTCAAAAGGAACTCATCACGCACTACAACTTCCTGTAGAGCACCTTATCTGGACGGCCAGACCTGTGTCAAATATTTTCTTTGAGTGCAAATCTAACAGGTAATTAACAAAGCATTTTGAAAATCAACAAGAGAATTGTGATAAATATGATAATTATTATATGTTGAGATGGATGTAAACATGTCTTTATAGAGGTTGAAGACACTAAGATGGTGGAGTTGTGTGCCAAACCTGTTCCAGTCGTCTTGGCCATGCAAGATGAAAAACATATCTTGAAACCCTTCAAAAGCTTTTATGATTCATTTTGCCCTAACCCTGGCTACCCCACAGCTTTTAGTCATCAACAAATTAAGTAATGCACAAACTGCCAGGTGCCCGAAATCATTTTTGCACATTCCAGCACTGCATACCAAAGCTCGATCATTTTCATTACATCAAAGTCTTTATGAACTCCAAATAAACGGTTTACTGAGCTGATCAGAGTTGATGTTTTTGAAATACTTTACAAGGGTTGAGCTAAACTTGCAATTTTGAAACAAATTTAATTGGTTTGGTCATTACAGAGCCATACTTTCCCAACCATTTCCCTGACTTAATCTGAGCTGTCTCACCTAGCTATCTGTGCCCCCTCCTGGGTAGAGGCTAGGCAGTGGATTAAGCGCTGTAGTGGAGCAGACTTAAGCCCCATGCAGAGGGTGAGACACTAACTACAGCTGGCTCCCAGAGAGAGACGCCTGGCTTCAGATTAGACGGAGATGGCAGTTGCTGATGAAGCTCGCATCTCAAATTGCGACTCCTGCAGACAAAATGCAGTCTGACCCGTTGATGGAATCGGAAAAAGAAAACTGGCACATCTGCAAATCTCAGAAAACACAAATTAATACATTTAATCAGAACGGGCTGTTATCTAGCCAGCTGCCTACAAAGAAATGAGGAAGTGGTTGTTAAACAGGACCTTGACCACAGCTGGTTAATATAGGGAAAGGCAAAAGTGCCTGTCAACTGCTCCACTATGGCTGGCGGCATCATTCTGGAAAAATAAGTTACTTCCTCCACAGCCCCACTGTTCAGCTCAAGCATCAAGGTCAGCCACCTAACAGGAAATGCACACGAGAGAACATACTGCCAAACAGAACTTTCTGACCATCGAGAAAAGTTGTCTAGGTTACGCACCGCACTTTACATCTGAGCAGCTCAGTGATGAGCAATTCCTTTCTGCTTGCCAAGGTAATGTCTTTTTATTTGGCTTTCTTAGTGCCACACCTCTCTTTAGTGCCACATATAAGCCTTTCCTCTAATATTAGTTCAATCATTCCCTTTTGGTCATAAAACCCATGCACCATTTCTCCAAAAAACTCGACTTATTTCCTAGCAGTGTTGTTCTGTAAACATGAACTGCTGATTGTGAAAAGCATGGCTCTATGTTCTATCCGTTACATCAGTTCACTGGTGTGTTTTCCTTGTCATGTTTGCTTATCGTCATAGTCCGGCGTTGCTCTGGGGGCAAGGGGGCTGAACCCACCAAAAAGTATTTTGGTTCTGGTGATAGAGGTAAATCAAATAGTAAACGTACTAACATCTGGACGTGTCAATTAACACAGTCAACAGCACCACAAAGCGTCACCTATGCAGGCTGTTTATTTGAGCTGCTGTGCAACACTCACCCCTATGACACTTGATGTATACAGCCTGTTAGTGGGTTAAGGAGGGTTAAGATGCAGATGAAATACTATCAGGAGCTTGTCTTTGAAGAGTAAATCACAGTGTTTCTGTGCTGCCCCCAGGTCTTGTACCACCACGTGCGGGATGCCCCATATCCTCTTGAGGTCACCTCCACTGTTTGACAAGTTATATCTCAGGCGTATTAAACACACACGCAGACAAATAATAAAGGAAACTTCTGCAGCCTACCCTCTGACACTGGAGGGCAAACGGCAGTGTGTGTGTGTGTGTGTGTGTGTGTTCAAGATCTAGGGTGTGTTGACAGGCATGTTTCCATACAGCCAAGTTCCACTGTGCCACATCTTGACACATCACAGGCCACAGCTAGAGTAGCCTATTTAAAATCAAAGTTTGACACAATTCCAAATACAGGTTTCTTAGAGAGGGTTTCATGCACTCACAAGCAAGAAAATACAGTGTTTTAGAAGTAGTTCCACTTCAGCACCACGTTGTGTTTAGTCTAACCTTTGAACTGTCAGGTTAAACAGCGATAATAAGCCATGGTTTAACCAGCTGGACTACCATAACATCAGTCCTACCAGCCACTGATAAGGTGCAAAATGGTCTTGTAGGTGATATCAAGGCACCAGCACTTGTGACCTTACTGATCCACTGAACAATCCCTAGACTCCATAGTGGTTCTCTGGCTCAACCCTAGCGGCTTGCTGTTTTGAAATGACTGGTGAGCGTTCATGCTGATTAAATATCATGGTGGAGGTTGTGGTGGATTAAACAAGAGGTCTTGGGTTGGGGTGTTTTGGCTACCAGGGAGATTACCTCCTATGTGGTCCCCCTCTAGCTCAGAGGCTATGACAGCCCCCAACTCTGACAAAAAACCCTGAAGATCGCTTCTCCACGATCCTCTTTCCAAGAGCCTTAAAGAACAACTGCGAAATTAGTCTGAATTCTGGCTTGAAATGGAACAGGAATATAGCCTACAGTCCAAATACATGTAAGTCCTCTGATGCGGGTTGACAGGTTAATGAGTCAGATAAAAGAAATCCAACAAGTGAGGCATACGTGCATCTGCATTTAATGCAAGGAATGTCGTCAACAAACATTCCATCTCCACTAAATGTACCAAACAAGTCTGCATGTTGCCAAATGATACGCAAGTGTGATGACTGGCAGGGTAAAGCAAGCATGCACGTGTGTATGTGCACCACACTGACGTCAGCTTGACGGGAGGAGCACTGACTCATAAGTCATGTGAATAAACAAATACACAAGCACACACACACTAATGAATGATAGAAAGGGATGGGGTGCGTTTGAAGAGTGGAAGCCAGTGGGAAATCTCAGTGGTGACCTAAAATGACTGAGGATGTGACTGAGAATGCTCTGAGGTGAACTTTTTCACTCTGCTGGACTGCTGCACCAACCAGCCCTATAAAATTACGACAGCAACTGAAATTATGAACCAAAGGGAAATGAATCACAGCCATTTTATGGTATTTTAAGGCTTTAAAAAAAGTCTCAACTAAACTCCCTCTTCTTACAGATCAGTTCTAGGAACATTATCAAATTTAGATGTTGGTTTAAGCTATAAACTAAACTGTACATAAAACAAAAACTTGATATATTCCTCAGTATTTCTCATCAGAAAGATATATATTCCTCAGTATTTCTCATCAGAAAGATATTAATGTATGCAGCAAACATCAATCTAGTTGTGTTTCTTGGTTTTGGTGGATGCTGTAATCCATTGCAGCTTTCAACACCATGAGCGCATGCATTTTTAGTATGCGAGGCTGGAGCTACAGTAGAACCAAACCCCTGACATTTTGTGCTATGCTTTACCCCTGGAGCTACAGGACCACACTGTTCTTGCACTACCAAGTTATCCAGTGTCTTGAATTCTTTGAGGGGAGAGATGATCATTTGGTTTCCCACATAATGGGATTACATAACAGCTATAACCCTCACCTGGCCTGCCTAGACATCAAAGGGACTCATTCATCGCTTCGGCATAGTAAGGCCTAAAAATGCAGCCATGGGTTCCCTGTACTCTCAAACTTTGAAGAGCACTCACTATCAGCAGCCCAGGCTGAGGTGATGAAGAGTTAAAAGCACAAAATGACAGTTCTACAGCTGTGATATGCATTATATCTTAACATTCATCAAAAACACTAAGCGAACCTTCAGTCACTGGCTTAAAGCTGAGCACAAAGAGTTAATCTGAATCTATCATTTTAGAGTGTTCAAAGCAGCGCAGATACCTGTAATGGAAAAAAAAAACATACGTAAACACGTACTCTAAATCTGATGATGTAATGAATAAACCTGATCAAGCAGGCCAAGTGGTTCAAGGGCCACTCCCAGATTCCCGTTCACAGATTCCAAGCTGTCTGATCCCAGCATGCCAATCTGTCACATTCTTGTTCACATCCTGCCCCTCGGAGGATGCCCTGTTCCCAACCTTACCATGCGTCCCGATTTATCCCAACTTGGGCTTGTCGTAGGCAATTACACACAGACTGCGATGTATGCCAACAATGACAACATGCACTCAGTGGGACATCTATAATCTAAGTGGCACTGTCTTCATGGGTGACTCTGCCTCAGCAGTGCTCAAGCTCTCCGATGGTAAAATATTCAAGACAACTAGTCTTTGGTGGGTGAGAAAAAGGTTGGGTGAGTGAGTCCAGGGCCTGGGCCACTCAGCGCTGGTGTGCGTAGGTGAAGGTCAGTGCAGGTGGAGTCAGTCATGCACGGGTCGTCCTTCGTGGGGCAGTGAGCATGTCTCAGTAAATGAGTGTAGCAGAGGTGCCGAGGGTATATCGAATTGCGCTCCGTGAGAAAGAACGATCCCCGAGGTCATAAATCAGAGATGGGGCAGAATTTCGCGCCTCTCTGCAACTCAGCAGGCCTGTTTACACTGGCGTAAGTGGCACTCAATAGGACTGCCACTAACGCTCAGTCTGTCATCCACACGCACGCCCGCCCCCTCCTTTACAGAGGAATGCATGTGTGTACCAACAAACCTATACACTCTCAATAAACTGCACTTAATCACTGCATAATGGCCACCAAATAAACAGCAACAAACTTAACACCGTAAAGCCTTAAAACCAAGCACAGCCAAGGAACAATCATGACGTCCTGCTATGCCCACACCAATACACACAAGCACCTCCCTCATAATTGGCACATTGTATAGTGTTTTATTTACATGTATGTTATTGTTAATGTTCATGCAGCAATGAGTGTCATTCCAAGACATCTTTACCTCAGTGTCCAGTCTAAAGTGTGTAAACCATTCAAAAAACAGAGGTCTTTTGGACTTAAGTCGTTTTATTGTGCTTCAGTAAAGCAATAAATTATTCAACAAATTCCTTCAGGTAAAGTAAATATCATAAACTGGGAATAAATATCAACGTAGGGGGTTCTGTTTAGGTTCAATCTGAAGGCCAACCTTCCCAGGAAAACAAGTGGTGGACCATAAATTTGAACACCATTTCCTAGGCAGACCATCCAAAATGAGGAGCCCTGCAAAGAATACAAGCAAGGTGTCTGACAAGTAATTCATGATGGCCTGCGCAAGCATTTGTCAATTTCATTGAGGCAGACACAAATAACTTCTGGCCCTGTTAATTACCCCCCAAATTTTTTAAGCCATGCAAAAATAAACACAGGAGACGAGAGCACTGGTTGGAAGAAAGCAGTGTTCACACAAAAATAGTAAGGCCTCAACAATGTAATGAAAAAAAGAGACGTCGGTTGTGTCTATTAGTGCAATCCTTAAAAATAATTGAACACAAAATGAACCCGTATAAGAAAAGCTTTCAAGACACACATTCACTTTCCTCTGTCCAAATAGGAGAATGCAAAACAAAACAAATTAGTGTGACAGCAAGGTGCTTGGTGTGTGTTTGTGTGTCTTAGTATGTGTGTGAACGTGCTTATGGGAGTTCCTGTGTGTAAGAGGCTTAAGTGTGCTCATGTAAACAACTGTCCAGTGCTGGTCAACAGAACCTGTGTGGCCAACTTGCTCGTGGCCTAGGGATCATGCTCTAATTTGTACAGTAACAGGAAACGTCCTGACACAGACACACAGTGACACTTTCCAAATAGCCAACTTAAACAAACCAACATACCCTCACACATCCCTACATCATACCTAATATACCGACCATTTACATCAAAAGCAATCAAATTGGAATATGCATATGCATGACTGTGATCATGACCCCCCAGGCATCATGCATATATATTTTTAGGAGCATATGCTGTTTGCATGGTGTAGCACTGTAGAAGCCTACACTGCTATAAACACCAAAATAGAACTGAACCAAAATATGAGTGATATATATATGCGTGCTTGTATATGCATTAAACATGATAAGGTAGAGAAACTGCAGTGGCCAGTGGTCCCCATAAAACCCTGAGCCCCTTAGACAATATGTCCAGGTCATGGTGACTGAGATATGTGGTGTTCTATTTCTTCCTCTATCACCTTCCATCAATCCACTGATCCCAAGACACTCCCTTTTCCAACCCCAATCTGCTCAGGACAGGAAATCATGACTCCTGAGAGGCCATCCTGGACTAATCCCAGGGTGAAACCCAACAAAGCTTCATGAGTGAGCATTGTGTTTAGCTCTCCATCTCTCTTCATAAATCTGTTTCTCCTTCCCTAAAACTACACCAATAATTGCTACTTACATATGAGCTGCAATTTTTTTAAAGTTATGTAGTTAAAAGTAGCATTTTTAATCAATTTTCAGAGGAGAGCAAGAGGGGATAGCAGACACGTATAAATTACATCTCAAAAGACCCATAGAATACGTTATTATCTCAAAAGACCCATAGACAATTTCAAAATTATTCATTGTCTAGTATTATTTTTCTTTTGATTAACATAATTATATGTACCCTCACAGTAACAAAGGAAAATTAATTGAAATAATGCCACATAATGGATGAAGCGTGACTGATACTTCAGGATGAATCATTGGGGTAGCAATGCAGAACAATTCCAGCTGAGCGTTGAGGGTTCTTGTGTATTAGAGTGCGTTGCTCCCTGTGCTGCAGTGGGCAGCGGAGTGGTAGAAGACCCACTCTGCAGGGGCCAGGGGCCTCGGGGCCTTCAGGGCCAGTAGACATACTGGGGCTCAGAGGATTCTTATCCACAGCCTCCCGATCCCCACTATCAGGTTGTCCCAGTGGGGTTCAGCTGATAACACAGGCTTGCTGATAACGGTAGCCCAGTTCTCTGGACCGTTCTGGACCATGCTAATGCTGTTAGCTACCTCGTTAATCTACCAGCTACTGGTCTATCAGGAGACTGCCACCAGGCTAATGGCACCTTACTAGCTACTAGCCCCCCACTAGCACTACCATCTTGCAGTCAACAACGGGATCATCACAGACTGTCGTCTACAGGAGCCGGAGACTACAGGAGTCTCCAATCGGCATGGGCCAGTCTTTTCTCCATACACTGTTAAACTACACAGGATGTTGCACGTCTTCTGAGCCTGTGCTTTATAGAGATACCACTATTATGACCACAATCAAAAGATAAGACTCAGTTTAAGGGTCTGTAAAAAAGGAGTTGGCAACATTTTTTCTGCTCTGTTCTACCTTTTAGTCTAGATGTACTGTGCAAATTGTTTTTCTATCTTGGGGGCAAAGGAATGGAGACACCATCCAGGAGTCATCATCTTGAGATGCATATTAAGTGGTTATATTTCATAAAACATTCTAAAAGGAAATTCTGTTTTAAACGATGATATTCCGAAGCCTTTACCAAAGGCTGTAATTATCCTTGACAAAATAAAAAAGTGCTCTGGAAGTGCCCCTGCTGGCTTGAGATCGAATCTCACCAGATACTTCTCTCCTTTGTCTCCCCACCTCTATGTCCCACTCCCACACAGCCTTTAAACGGTCAATAAAAATTGTATTACTTTTTCTTCAGAAACAAGACACATCGCTGCAATTTAATTAAAAATCATGTAGCGAACGATTCAATGTGGTATAGCGACAAATGGCAATTCAATTGGTAATATTTAGTTCACAGACTTCACTGCCTCACCTGGTTCCTCCAAAGAGGATGATGCGATCTCCGACCATGCAACAACGCTGCCGTCTCCGCGGACACGGGCCTTTCCCCTTTGGTTCTACCTTTTTCCAGGAGAAGGCTTCTGTAGTGTATACACACACAAGACAAACAATATAGATATATTATAGAACATTCACATATAGCGACATATTCAAATGTGTCTAGTCAACAACCAAATAATATTTAGAAACAATGAGCCACAGGGTTCAACATTTGCACGTTCTCCCAGGGTCACACATACATCCAGATGACTCTTACAGACATATTAAATTAGTTCCTCACTGCAAATAGCGCCACAGAAAGACCTGCAGCAATGCAACTTTTCATTAAGATGGACTACATTGTTGCAGCTATACAAATCCTGAATTAGTTACTGTTACATAAACCTGCTTTTGCTCTCCATTGTGTCTCCAGTTCATTCGGTTTCCCTCTATATTTAGCCACAATCACACGGCCCAGGGATAGGGGAATGGAAAGAGGCAGAGTTGCAGGCAAGAAAACACAAAAGATGCTTTATTTATTTTTACACAAAACTTTGTACTTCAGAAAAAGAAAAAAAACCCTCTCCTCTGCTAGAGTGCAATATGAGTGACGATGTTGAAGCTGTCGTTCCATATAAGGATGAATCGTGTAGCTCCACACACTCAGAGCCAACGGCATCACTACATCTCTATAGCAACAAGCTATTGTGTCTTTGTTGGGGATATTAGGACTGTAATAGCCATGCTGGCATCTGGTGGACAGTTATAATAATGCAAGTTTGAATGGTTGTACTGGTTCAACCAGTGCAAGCCTCTTCATGTTAGATGCGAAGATGTTACCTAACATCTTGGCTACAAATACCCTTTGATAAGCTAGTCACTGGCGAAGATCAGTTGAGCTAAGTGTTATGCTACGACATACCTGCGAACTTTTCTAATGATGTCAGGTTCTCAACAGCATGCTTCACACATGCTGCAACACTATGGTGCACAATGGGTGGTGCAACATGCAGCACTTTGAGGTTTCTATAGTAGCAAGCCAACAAATATCATGGAAACAGGCGGGAGGTAGAAGAAAATAGGGCACAGTCCTAGTTTTTTGCTGACAGCTAATGCAGTTGATTTCAAGCTAGTGATAGGCACTGTGCTGCAAATTTTATTAGCAATAATACCTGCTAGTCAACATAAAATGCTACAGTATAAGCAATTTAACGTCCAATACGCTAGAACAGTGGCTCCCAAGCCTCTCCTTGAGGCACCCCAGCCGTTCCATGTATTTGTTAAATTCCACCACCAGCACGCCTGATTCAACTAAGCGAGCTCTAGATTAGTTGAATCAGGTGTGCTGGTGGTGGAATTGAACAAGTACAGTACATGGAACGGCTAGGGTGCCTCGAGGAGAGGTTTGGGAGCCACTGCGCTAGAATAAATGACCCTAGGCATCTTGCTTCATCTATCATGCTTAGTTTAGATCTAGAACACAGGGTTTCTTCAAGAAAAACACCTTCACTGACTTGAATCAATCTGGCAACATTTGTAAGAACAGAAAGAGACAGAAACATTGTCAGCTTTTCATCTGTGCCCCTCTGGCAAATGAAACAGGGCATCAGCATCTGCATTTCACTCTATGCATAACTAAGAGGGAGCAGCCAGACTCTATCACAAGACTGAAAGTGATGCAAAGAGGGAGGAGAAGATTGTCTGCAAGACTCTGGATGACTCTCTCCAGAAGAATGAAGTGCAAACTGGGTCAAGACGAGCCAGCCCAGCCAGTGCTGCATTTCCTTCACAGAGGTAAACATAGTCATGGTGACAGTTGGGCCAAAAACAAAATAATGATACACGGACCAAAGAAATGCAACCAGGAAACACACAATTAGCGGCAGTCCCGAGCTGCATTACAGCTACATAACCACTTTGTATCAAATGTGATATAATTGAGTAAATGGTGAATCACCTGGATTGAATTTCCAGAGGTCATTGAAGTGCCGGTCCAGACGGGCGTTATAGCCTCCAAATATGTACAGTTCTCCATTGTAGGCAACTTAAGAAAAGGGAAAACAAATGCATGTCAAAAAAAGTCTATCATTAACATGAATGCCATTTGCAGCATTGCAAATGGCATTCAAATGAACCACAACTGAATTGGGCATAGTGTGAAGAAGAAAATACTATTTAGAATC
>CABFOS010102813.1:0-14934 GCA_900660315.1 Diretmoides pauciradiatus | reverse complement strand
CCTCCTAACACCAGGTCGTCCTGGTGTTAGCAGGGGAACACTTTCCCTCCTACATCCTGGTGTTAGCAGGGGAACACTTTCCCTCCTACGTCCTGGTGTTAGCAGGGGAACACTTTCCCTCCTACGTCCTGGTGTTAGCAGGGGAACACTTTCCCTCCTAACACCAGGTCTTCCTGGTGTTAGCAGGGGAACACTTTCCCTCCTAACACCAGGTTGTCCTGGTGTTAGCAGGGGAACACTTTCCATCCTACGTCCTGGTGTTAGCAGGGGAACACTTTCCCTCCTACGTCCTGGTGTTAGCAGGGGAACACTTTCCCTCCTTGTCTATGAGAAGTGAGTGACTTTGTGAACCGGAAGTTGTTGTTTTGTAGAACACAGCAAACGTTTTTCACCCTGTTACCAACTAACATCTGAGTACAAGGGCCGCCCAGGTAGTCCAGCGGTAAAATACGCTGCCTACCAACCCCGAGGTCGTAGGTTCGATCCTTGGGGTTGCTACCGGCTTGGCTGGGTGTCCCTACAGGTGCAATTAGGGGGAAGATAACGTGTTCCTCCGCACGCGCTATGCCTTCCCGGTGAAACTCCTCGCCGGCTGGTGTACAGGAAGCGGCTGGCAACTTCACATGTGTAGGAGGAGGCATGTGCTAGTCTGCACCCTCCCCAGGCCGACAGTGGGGGATGAAGCAGTGACTGGGACCGCTTAGACAGGGGAATTGGACATGTATGATTGGGAGAAAATGAGGGGGGGTGAATGCATTAAAAAAAATGTTATTCATAATGTCACCACTATCCAACAGGTGACAATCAGGGTTTGCTCATCCTTTACTGGGGGTTTAAAAGACATGTAGGAATGCTATACATGTTTACATTATGATATTGTGTATTATAATGTTGCATACATACAACATATACCATTTTATATTAACATATCACATACATTGATTACAATACCGTCAGTTCTTGTGGCCATTGGCAGAAAACATTTGCAGCAAGAAAAAAAGGATTCTCCCAGAGTCAAGTGGCTTCTTCACAAGTTCTTCTCAATTCTTCTGTGTTTTTCGAAAAGACTCTGGCCTACTTTGGGGAGGGGAGATTAGTAAAAGTCAGTACATCCCACATGGACTTAGAGTGGTTTACTTCCCGAGCACAGTGCCCACAACTCGGTAATTGTCTTTGCATTCAGGCTCTTAAGGGAAACGGGAGCAAACCCCACTCCAGCCCATCGCTCGTTTTGTCCCTACTTTCAATCGGATGAAGGAATAATATTCTAAGCAGCCTCAATCGTTGGGCTTAAGAGAGGGTGATTGAAGCCCTGGTGGCTTAAAAGATGAGACAGACTGTTGAGTGTCAACATGTAGTTTCTCATTCTGTCAACTTGTAATTTAAAGTCCCTAAATGTCATGGCCAGAGAGTTGTCTGCTGACAAGCATGAGGTTCTCACAAATATTAAAATTAATACTAATACTAAAACTAATACTTGTAGAGCACTTTTCCTCTTTTTTACTTATACTTTATAATTTTTGTTGAATTTTTCCCATTTTCTCCCAATTTACACGGCCAATTCCCCTGCCTAAGCTGTCCCAGTCACTGCACCTCTGTCGGTCTGGGGAGGGTGTGAACTAGCACATGCCTCCTCCGACACATGTGAAGTCATCAGCTGCTTCGTTCCACCAGTCAGTGAGGAGTTTCGCCGGGAGGGTGTGACGCTTCCTCCCAGTTCCACTCCCCGCTGAACAGGCACCCTGACCGACCAGTAGGAGGCGCTAGTGCAGTGACCAGAACTAATCCCCTCGTCCGGCTTCCCACCCGCAGACACTGCCAATTGTGCCTGTAAGAACATTCAGCCAAGCAACCCCAAGGATGGAACCAGCGACCTCGGGGTTGGTAGGCAGCGGAATATAACGCTACACTACCCGAGCGGCCCGTATAGCACTTTTCCTAACAAAAAGACACAATGTTGTGAGCAAAACTTTTATGAAAGGGAAGACTTGCTCTACTACTACTACTACTACTACTACTACTACTACTACTACTACTACTACTTTTTCTCTTTGGTTAGAATATATTTTGATGCCTGAAAACAATCACTAAACCGTTAACATCAGAGGCGTCAACAGAGACGTGATCCGCGTGTGGTCAGAGGTCAGAATGAAACGTTATATTTGGCGATTTTATGGAACATTATGGTTGAGATAGAGCATGTATTATTCCAAACGCAGCAGCAGCAATGCATAACCTGACTTCTTAATATGGCACACAACAGTATGAAAGTTTAAGATGGAGGCTGAAATTATGGGTCCAACACTGAATATCACTTTGCTAGTGCAACTTGGGTGAATGCCCACAGCAAAATAAAATGATTAATTGAAAACGACATGTTCGGCATCTTGCTGTACTGTACATGATTAACATCCTGCCAAGGTGAGCAGTTGCAAGGAGACTATAGTGGTAATGGACAGTTGGAGCTGCAAAAAGAGGGCAGCAGCAGCACATGCAAGCGCTTATTTCCTGAGTCTGATGAAGAGCACAGCCCTGGTAGACCTGGCCATGACACCTCTGCTGATTCGACAAATGTCTGTGTTCACCACTGTCAAACAATGACCTCATCAGCTAAAACCTTCCACAAAGCGATCGCTCTGGCCTGCCCCACATTCCTTCGACCACAACTGCCACTGAATCCATGTCTTGCCCCTAAAGTTCACCCGCAGACGATGTGATGTTCTGCGCCGGGTCTACTCATTCCTGCCTGTTTTCGTTTAACTTGCTGTGGCTGCCGCAAAACAACCCGATCAGCACTCTCCGCAATTACTGAATAGACGGTGGAAGCAGCGGCTTGATTTAGCAGACTGCAGGGACTGCCGTTTTCTATTATCTTTGGATCTGTGATGATTTATGCCGCATGTATGTGAGCGCACGTGTGTCTCTGCGTCCCATGCCTCTCTCTCTTTCACTCTCTCTTCTTTCCTTTCCTTCCTGTCTGTCTTTACCTCTCTCTATGCCTCTCCACATGCTAATATCTCATCTTTTCTCCCTTCATAGTTCTCCCACGCTGGGCCCCTGGCCCAAAGTCCACAATACCAGATGTCTGAACAAACTAAGCAAGAGGAAGTCCTTGCTATATGATCTGAACATGAAAGCTAAGATACTGTTCGATAATTATTGCACTGCACCGGGGAAATAAACAATGAGATGCAGAACTGTGATCTAAGAGTGTGTGCATTTTCTCTGAGGATTCCCACACAAAACAAATCATTTAACCAATGATTGTTCTATATATGGTTACATACAGAAGGGACCCCAATATGTTTGCTACTCAGCATCACGCAGATTGCAACAATGGCAAGCTGTTCAGCAGCGCCTTAGGGAAAATAATGTGTTCTGCACTATAATAAATCACATTTTCTTTACTGTAATTAAAGCATCTTAAGTGCATAGAGCTAAAAACAACAGCGTGTCTGGGGAAGGTCATAATATGTTAATATTCAACACCACATGACTACTGTACTGTAAGTAACACAAAACTAAAGGACAAATAACCTATGCAAATCTGCAATCAAAGAAGCCTAAATACATTGTGTTATACACCACCTCTTTGTTATGAGAGGTGAGCTGATGAAAGACACAAAGCTGAATTTATCCACAAGCGTTGACATACTAAAACCCTCCAGTAGCCACAAGGCCTTCCTTCCTGCTTCTCCCAAACCCTACCCAGCAGGCCATGCTGTTCCAGTAATTGAGTGAGTAATGGACTTATTCCGCTGAGTGGTTCTCTGGGTGTAGTCGATGCTGGAACGTAAATCCTGTGGCAGATTAGGAAAAAAACTTGAGGGAAATAAATAAAAGCAAAAAGAAAGGATGAAAGAAAGAAAATCCATACTACAATTATTCACACACAATAAATTCGTCTGAGGTCTCACTTTGAGCCGTCTTCACTTAGTCTTCTGGTCAAAATCTAGGAGAACTCTCTTCTTGTGGTTGCCTGATGGTATTGTAGTAACAAGACAGTGGGTTTGTATTCCGACAACAGTGGGTTTGGTTTCAGTTGTCATCTCTCTCCATCTCGCTGTCTTTAGTTTTCATTCCCCACCTCTTCTTTCTTTGTCTGTCTCTCTCTTTCTCAAGACATTGGACCTCATTCACAAAACGTTTCGTAAATTTCTCGTATATATGTATACTAAAAAAACACAGTGGGATTCATGAAACATGGAACTGTGCAGAGTCCGAAATGGAAGTGTTGCGCCCATGAAAAAAAGAAGCAGAGTTTTCAGAAGCAGAAGCAGAGGAGTCACAAGAACTGATAAAAGTAAAGCATGGCAAGAAATGATTAATGCTGTCAATTCAGCAGAAACACACACCTTTGCTGAGGTGAAGAAAAGAAATGGTTCAATATGAAGTTAGATTGCAAAAAGGTACAACCAGTAGGTGCATATTATCAGCCACCGGAGGACGGCAGGGCACTGTTGCGCTACCAGACATGGATCAGAGGATCCGTCCCATAATAGGACGACTAGACACCATCAGGTGTCTGGCCAGCATTGGAGTCAGACCCAGATCAGATCCAGGCTGCATCTTCATCAGATGGGAGGACTGTAATTGTATTTGTAGATGTTCATTCCATGTGATCAACCCATTACAAGTCTGATAATCATGTATCGTTATGAATATGGACAATACGGCAAATATGCCATTGCAGACTATTAGTTTTTTTCTTCTTCTACAAGGCCACTGCATGATTTAGCATAAAGAATAAGGCTTCTAAGAGCTTTCCTGCATGTTTACAAACACACAAACACATTCCTGCGTGCTTCCAACCACTCGTAGGTTTTGTTTGTACCATCGAACAAATCCAGATACGAACAAGATTGATGAAACAGACTGTGTTTGTAGAAACGTTCGTAATGCTTTACGATCAAATCTGATGGTACTAACGTTTCGTGAATGAGGCCCAATGAGCGATGCTGCCTCTAACTGCCCAGCATACACCCAGGCTGAAAAACTGGTCTCCTGCCACACATTCCACCAGTGGGATAGACTGATCAGGCTAATCTCTCCCCTCCAAACGCACCATGCAGTCTAGATCCTCTAACAATGAGCTTCCACAATAAACCCATTATCCATAAATCCATCAGAGGTCTCAGCCTGAGCCCAACCCTACCAAGTCTTCTGTCCAACACAAGAGAGCCTTCTGTGGTTCCTTGTGGTTTTCTGTCGCTATTAACTACAGCCAACCACAGTGGGGTTTGTGCTCTGGATTACAGCATATCCTAATGACTGAAGTTTTTCTCATCATATCATGATCTCCTGATCCGTCCATATCCCTTTTTCTTCATCTCCAAATTAATCCATTAATCTGCCAATTAGCCTGTTATTGTAATTTCTTCCTCTATTTGTCCCTGTCCCTCTCCTTTCACTCAACTGCCCAGTGACCCCCCGGTTAAACAGTGGGTCCACACCACACACTCTGCCAGAGGAATAGACTGATTGAACTAATCCCTTTTCTCAAAACACACCATTCTGTCCAGATCCCTCTCACAATTAACAGCCCGTGGCCAGATAGCCTATAGTGAAAATAAGCGGCCTCGAGACAAAACAAACACATGCAGGCGAAGGGTGCAGGAACCCACAGTAACCAGCCAAGCGAAATATTTTTGGGCCAACTTCTCATGCTGATGCTACAATGGAGATGGTAGCAGTGATCTCATCTGCTAAATATTGTTTTTGCCATGTAGGTTACAGCCTCTCTTTTCCCTTGTTCTGCACATGCGGGGTGTATTCTTTGCACCGGGGCTATAAATTAATGTTTTTCTGGGAGCCTGTTGCTAAGGGCTGGATGGGTGAGGGAGCAGGGGGGTTGGTGGCCAGGGGCCAATTAAAATACAGATGTCTGACTGTCGGCGTAATTCCATTCAGCCATGATTTACATTTAGAACACAGTCACCCAAGGCCTGCCACTCTACACTCACAGAGGAAATCGAAGCTGACTCCGACCTAATGAGAAAAGTGAACCTCCCGAACTTTTATGAGACTCTAGTCTGAAAGGAGCCTCGCAACTTTCGCCATAATATGAAAGCCCTTTCAGCTAATCACCCATTGACAGGAGAGACCAGTGCATTAGGAGCTCAGTAACCAATTTCACTTTGTGCTGCTGACGTGAGAAATACACAGCGGAAAAGTTGCCCCTTTTTATTACCCTGGCTTGGCAGTGCCTCTCCTCAGGATCATTTCTGTCAAATAGTTCCCCCTCTTTAGTGCAACATGTTCAATAATGTGCTTCATTAAAGGATTTTACCTAAAGAGAACAAGATATCTTGTTATTAAAGCAGAAATTTGAAATGCAATATCAGTATGTTATTTACATGTCAACATTAATACAAAGTGATGGTTTGACTTTCACAGACACACACAACATGCACAGATTTCGTCCGACCAAGGCGAGTTCTGTGAGAACATACTGTACCAGGCTTGTCAATAACAGCAATCCTGTATATGGAAGGGAACAGGATATGTTCTGTCCAAAGCAATAACTCACAACTTTCTTTACCATCCGCTGCTTTAATATCCCTGTCCGACAAATGCCTTGACAGATCTTTCCCAGCCAACGCAGTCTTATTTTTTACACCCAAGCTCCTGTGAAAATCAGCTCTGGCTTTTGATTCCCATTTTACAAGGAAAGGTCAGTACAGCTGTGATTTATCATACATTCCCCTGTAAATTCTACAACCTAATCCATCAATGCAAAGGAGTGCTCTGTAATAAACGTTTGCTTCCTCTAGAGGCTGAGACGTGAGTACATGGGGACTTTCTTTTATTTATTTTTTAAAGTAAGATTGCAAAATGTTACTTTAAACAACAAAAATTAAACAAGTATTCCCGGAGTGGCAACAATGTCTGGCAGACAGCAAACAATGCTAAAATAATTGAGAACAAAAGAAAAAGGAAGGTCTGCAAATTGTTTTGGACATCTGTTTATCTATTTCAGGACTCCGATTTCTCTACTTTAAAAGTCTTCAAGCATGACCAATGCCATAGGTGTTGCCAGCCATTCTTTTGTGGATCATCCAGCTCTAATAAACAGGATATTGTCCTTGGACAATGGAGTCAGGAAGCGGACTTCTTGTCCCTGAGGAGTTCATCTGGGCACATTGGCACAAGCACTTTCTAATCTTCACGGTCAAGATGTGCACATCATACTCCAAAAGAGAGGAAACAGACAATGCGGTTGGAATGCTCAGCTTGCCACCAAACAATACCCCTGACCTAACCCCTGGTGTAAATCACCAGGGACTTTGACTGGAGTGCAAAGAGAACAAAGAGAGAAGACCTTAACATAACAATGACACTGCAGAAAAGTCATCAGATGAGGTATCTTGCCAAGCCCCGATGCACACAAAGAGCTCTGCCCGTGTTTCTTCCCCACTGCTACTTTTGAGGTTCACTGCCTCTTCAGACATGAAGAAAGTACATCTCGTAAGATTTTTCCTGAATTGCACATTCCTACATGTGGGCGGCTTGTGGGATTAATGCACACGGGTGATTTGTCTTATTGATCAAGGAGGAGAGCAGATTGGTCATGGAAAGCCAAATTCTTAACATAATATGACCCTTCAGATGGAGGAATCAACACTGCCTTGGCACCGTGTCCCACAGTTGAGCCCTTGAGCATAGGTCTTTTTCCTCCTTCCTCTCCCTGTGCCATGCCACACTGCATGGGGCGGTAAAATGGGACAGACAGTGACAGCGGTGAGAAAGGGAGGGAGAGAGGCACTTCTGAGGCAAACCTCGTCTCTAATAAAAGGGGTGATCAAACATGTTCTCTGCCTGTGAAAGAAAATATTATTTTAGAGAACCGGAGGATGGAATGATGTGGGAGGGGAAGACGACGCTGCATGCCAATTTTTTCCTCCAATGGAATTGCTCTGATTTGGTTTCAGGGTTCGTTGCGGGAAATTGAAAACAAATGTGGAGCTTTTGATGCACCACCTCACATGGATCTCTCTCTCTCTCCCTCTTTCTGTCACTCTTCGTTTTTGTGTTGAGTCTTTCCTGGCCGCTCTCAAAGATGGAAACTCGCATTCCTTGTCCCACCAGAACCAGCAGGCCCACTCTGTCATGCCCCAAAAGTAGCAAAACACACATCTCATCAAAGTCTTCCTCCTCTCTCTCGGGTCTCCCGAGTCGGAAGCACATGGCCGTTGCGCGGTATAATTTGTAATTTTAGAATCTGTAATTTAATCGTTGACATCGTTGAGGTATCGTGGCGAAAGCATGAAAATAGAACAAATTTTATTCTAAGTGAACAATAGGGCTCTCATACAGTTTGTAGCGGAAATTGCCTAAAAAGCTTAATCCAATGTGCTCTTCAATTTATTCATATGGACTAAGAGATGTTTGTGCCCCTCTATCAGTATAGTTAACATACTACCTGTCAACAAGCAAACACACCACTGCTCAAGTTACACACACATGCAAAAGCATTAGCACAGGAATACACACTGTCACATTACAAAACATACACCCAGCTGACTTAGCAGGACAGCGGTGGTGATGCGTCCACTTACAGTAGACTGACTGGCGTTCAGCACACAGCGGGATGGTGACATCATTCACTGGGCGTTAATGATTGGGTGACCTCTTCTCGCTGGCTATGCTACCTGCTGAGCAGATGCATAGCAGACTGTTTTCTCACACAATCAACTCTGTATGACTACCTACTTTATCTACAGTATAAGTATTAACTCCATCCAACTCTGGAAAACCCAAGTCAGCCCAGCCCAACGGCGCTGTACACAAGACTATATTATTACTGCAATCTGAATCCAATTAACAGCAAACCCACACAGAGTTCAAGCACAGAAAGGGGGTGGAGGGATGTGGTGTGTGTGTGTGTGTGTGTGGTGTGTGGAGGGGGAGGGGTGCAGTTGTGGAAATATCCAGGGAGATGAAACAGCAGGAGAGAAAAAATCACACCATTTATATCCCCTCTGCTTTATTGAGGTGTATTCTGTGACATTCGACAATAGCTTTGTTCTCACCGAGAGGGAAGGCAGCGAGGGCTCGCTTCTTTCTGCTGAATTCACAATTCCCCAACATTACCAAATGGCAAAGAAGAAAATCTCCTTTCTTTATTTAATCACATTTCTGCTCCATTGTCACCCATGCAGGGTCATTACAGTAGCAGTATCATTCTTTGAGCTGCGCCTATTTGAACACCGCCAGGATGCTAGGGAAATGAAAACAAAGACTCGCACGTTATTTTTCTTTATCCTCCGTTGATACAAGGACATGGTCGTGGCACGTAGAAGACATTGAATAGATGAGGCAGTGACAGGCAGGGCTTGACTGAGCTGTGGCAGGATATGGTAATGGGAACCAAATGAGTCTCATACGCATGGTGAGTGGCCCTCGAGACAGATCCCTTCCTATGAAAAGGGTGTTGAAAAATACGGTAATTGCTTTCAGTGTCATTTGGCAGTAGTGCACCTCCTGACTTCAGGAGCTTTTTATAGACAGGGAAATTCTCCATTATTCTGCCAACATTACACTTCAAAAGGGAGGAGAGAATGGGGGAAACTAGGGCGACGGCAGACACTTAAAAACTTGAGAAGTGATAAAAACTAAACGAGAAAGTGGGGGAAACTTTTCCAATATTTCATGTTCTAGTGCGGTCACAGCACAGGAATGGCATTGTGACTCAAGAGCAAAGGGACTTTTATTTTTTTCCACCATGTTGATAGAAACCTAATAAATAATTTTTAAAGGTTGCCATGCTGGGAGCTTTGTGTATAACACAATTATATTGCATGGTGCTGAAGTAACAAACATGGAGATAAATACAACAAACATGGCTGCCTCCTGACTGTCTTCTGGCTCTGAATTATTAAAGTGGTGACTGAAAGCATTCGATGTGTGTTGTGTGTACCACCTTTTGAACCCACTTTCACATTTTCCAGGAAAGTTACTCTATTTTCTTTATCTCTGACACATATTTGAGAGTTCCTGTGTTGACTGTCTCCAGACAGAGTGAGTGTCATTCTCTTTTCCATGGGAAACTGATTTGTGGTGAGATTTTGACACAAAATGGCTGCAATGAATCACCCAGATAGACCGACAGGTTGCTGACGGATGAAGTGACTCTACTCCCGGCTCACCTCCTCTTTCACATTCTCAGATAACCCACTTTGTAAAGACCACCTTCATGGTTCCAATCATAATGCAATGTGCTTCAGAATAATGTCAATGGTTAGCATGGCTTTTCATGATACCTTGAAAGAGAAAGCGTTGCTGCACATCATAACTTATTGGTTTGTCCCTGTGAAATGTCTGTCAGCATCAGAATGTGTCATGTCATATAATAGTTTTAACGTGAGGGGGGTCCCTAGTCTGTAAGGAAACTATGGTGCCCACTACATGGGACATGACCTCAGTTGCATGCTATCGTTTCTCCTAACCTTCCTACTGTTTTCCACTTTGCTCTATTGTGTCTAGTAAAGCAGAGATGCCATAATATATATATATAGTATACACACACACATATATATGTTTATTTGCTTTCAGGAGTAGAGAGGTGTAATGGCTGGAAGTAGTCTCTGGGGTTGTGGTCCTGGGTGAAGTGGAGCTCATCCTGACAGAGTAGGAGCCATGAACTAAGAAGAGAATAGCAGTTGCAGGACATTTATGACTGTAACACTCAGGCTCAGTAGCGTGCTTTACTGGTGAGTTCAGGAAACAAGCAGGTACAGTACAGGCAGACAAAATAACTAACAAACTGGTACTACCTGTAGGCATATGAGCTATGTAGCAGCTGTATCAGCAGTTGAGTGTGAGAGCAGAGCTAATATACGCTGTGGAAGATGAGGGATTAGAAGCTGTGCAGCACTGATTCATCTCTATTGTGCTACGGTCATGGTCAATGTTGTATTTTGAAATTCGGTAAAAGTACTGCTCTCAGTTAGTATTGATTGCTGTTTTAATAAAGAAAAAGTACAGGAATTTAGCAAACAACACAATGGAAATGACATTGTTGCAGCACAGCGATGTTGGACTAACTTACAGTACAGTAGCTCTCCTGGTAACTATTTAGAAAACATACATCAAATCATAGTGTTGCTCCGCAAAGATAGAAAACATTTAATAAATACGTTATTTTCATACCTGTGTTTGCCACTTATTATAATAAATTTGGCATACTTTGGGTCAAAATGTGCCTATTTGTTACCATTTGTTCCTGGAACCAACTTTCTGCCCCAACCCACTGTATTACATCATCACAGTGCTTCTATTAAAGCCAAATGTGTATTCAGAAAGCCTGGTGATCAATTGGATAATTTAAGGCCACACTGAGTTTAATATCTCGTTTTAATATGAAAGTTTTTCATTTTTTGAGAATTTGAAAATGAGCAGCAGGAAATGGAGAATATTTTACTGGATGTCAGCAAATATCTGTCCTTTGAATTGAGTTAAGGCCTAAGGCTGTGCTTTTAGTCTTCATTTAGCTGAGTTGAAAAAAGAAGACAGACATTATTAACTCCATTTTGCATGCCTTAATATTACATAGCTGCTCTCTTAACTGCCAAATATTAGGGAGGAAATGATGGCTCATTAGAAAAACGTTTTTAAAATTGGGGTTTCTGTATGATGAATGTGCAATTCCTCATAATGATTGTCACACCAATAGTTAAGGAGTTGTGAAAGGTTGTGAAAGGTTGAACCAGCACATCAAATATTGGTAAGAAAGGTGGCCAATGTTTGCCACAGTAATTAGTATAACATAAACAAGGAAAAATGTGAGACAGAATTATAGAAAACTTGGAAGTGAAAATAACCCAAAACTATTCACCAATGCTTTGGCTGCCAGCTGAAAAGCAAAGTTGACCAGACCAATTAAATGCATAGCATTCAGATGAGTTGAGTCTGCCAGAGAAAGTAAATCCTCCATCCCACCAGTCATCATCGACTCTTAGGATTTGACACTGATCCAGGTAAGATGAAGGCAAACTATCAAAACACAGCAATCCAAACAGCTATAAAACACAAGGAGAGCACCCCTGTTAAAACTCAAACTTCCTGACAGTTCATGGAAGAAATGATTCAATTTCAGGGGGATATTTATCTTGTCTTTTTTATGTGGTGCTATTTTCAAACAGGCACAGAAATGTACTCCTATATGATGGGCTTTGTTACCAATGGGAAAAGGAATACTTTAAATGCTATTTTCTGAAATATTTCCATCATAAAGTTGAAGACTATGGTTCATAAAAGCTGACGACCAGATATCGTCAACAGTTCCCAATACTTCCATCATAGCTTTGCAGTTTATTACTTCCAGATGCTATAAAACCCTGCAGCCCTGTTGTCACCCAAGGTGACGATTAAAATCACACAACGGCTCCTTTCAGTGTGACAGACAGACAATCAGATCTCAGATACATTACCGTAAACACTCTTATCGGGGCTTGTCATTGATGACCTCATTGAAAGACCTTCAGCTGCCTCTCCGATTCCACCACACACCAATATTTTCATAGATACTGTATATTCTATTATCGCTCCTCTCGTAGGTGATGGATTTGTTTGGTGCACATTTGCTTGTGTGTACAGTGTGTATGTGTATGTGATAATTTCTGGGTGAGGAGGGGAGATACTGTACATGGGCTGGGTCTACATATGTGAGCATGCCTGCCTATTAGAATGGAGGTGCGTGTTCGTGCTTTGGAGTGTTTCTCTGTTGTATACAAATGGAAGTGTGCGTGTGCCTGCATGGCATTCTGTTTCCTGTCAGGCTTTGCGGCTCCAAGGCAAGCATGCAGTACGTCGGTCAGGCAGGCAGGCAGGCGGGCGGGCGAGCAGTGCTGTGGGCTTATTGAATGTTGGTTCAGGCCTGCAGGGAGGGAAGGCTTGGGCTTCCTTAATCACAGCACAAATGCCTTTATTCATCTTCAGAACAGCGCAATTAATTCTGGTGCCGGTGTCAGAACCTTTGGGGAAATCTGACCTGTTATTGCCTCTCAGAATGGTGCATGTTCTTTCTCTCACTCTAGGAGCCAGACAGGCATTCAAAACTAATTTCATGGCTAATATTATATTCACATTCACAGCTTGCAAAGACCCACTAACATTTCTTTATTTTATATGTACAACAGAGTTGTGCCTCTTGAATTCTGCTATTGTATAAAAGAAACAAAAAGTAATATTGGAATGCTCAAACTCCCCATAAAGTCACGACTCCGTCAGTGTTTGGTTTGACCAATTGATAATGAAACATTGCTTCTGATTTTGGTAATACATGTACTAACAATCACTAATAAGTGGCAAATTATTAATTATTTAATATATTCATATTATTTATTGGTAACAACTAATTGATAATTAATTAATTTCTGACATTGTTTAATAATTAAGTGAATTATGTAATGTCTATTATTAAATCATATATCAATGCCATATTAATAAATACATTTTTGATCGCCTTAGTTAAACATGTTAGTCATTTGTTATTATCAGGTTAAAAACTGTTACTGTTCATGAACTTACATAGTCAAGTATTAAGAAATGATTCTGTGTTGATTCTGTCTGCACATTGCACTACTCTCATTAGCACATTCTTCTTCACACACATTAAGAATAATGTGGGCCACTGTTATAATTCACGTTTACAATACTTAGTAAATGTCAAAAAATATTTTGTAAAAAAACATAAACTAACATTATCTGGACTTATTAGTTGCAACCAATGTTTACAATGGTTAGTAAGGGGTTAAAAAACTAAATATGTTCTGAATTGCCACAACAGGCAGACTGCTTCAGTTACAATACTGTCAAACAAAGCAGAATGCCACTCTTGCCAAGCTTGCAATGTTTTACAGCGTTGTACTTATGATGCTGTTGGCGAACTAGAGGTGATTCTGATACATGAGCTCTTTGAGGACCTCCAATCTGCGGCATGGTTTCTCGGGGTGAATCATGACAAGGACTGATTATGACCTGAAAGAAACCAGATGCAACCACAGCAGTTATGAATAACTGGGTGTATTAGTGGGCCCAGATTTCTGGCCATACGGCTTCAATAACCCTAATAACCAGTACACTTAAAATTAGTTTCAAGTCCTTCAAAAGGGTCATATAAAGTTATTAAACATGCTACATGTAATGTATAGACTACTTCTGATACATTGGGGCTTATCAATACTAGTGTCCTGATAAGCGTATCATTATACTGATTGTGTTTATACTGAGTGGAATGTGCATCTGGGAACATTTTAGGAACATTTATTATATGTGATAGTTGTCAAAGAGTCATAACTCTTAAATATTTACAATGTAATGTGCTTTGGTTATTACTAGTTGTATAAAACAAGAGAGGATGCACAATCCATCAGAGAAATACACATACCTCAATAAAAGTGAGACAAGCACTGACTAACACTCTGTAAAGCACTTTGAGTTGCATTTGTATTAAAGGTGCTGTATAAATAAAATTATTATTATTACCTCCGCCCAAGGACAAAGTCCTGCATGTTCCCTGAGGGCCAATGGGCACAATTTAACATGGCCGCCACTCAACGTCAACATAACGCCATGTAAACAGGAAGTGAGGTCTATTGGGCGCCACATAAACAGGAAGTGCGGTCTAATTGCTTAACATACCATCCGTTTGACGTTACACTTAATATGCATGCCCCCTAAGGGTCAATGGGCACAATTTAACATGGCCGCCACTCAACGTCAACGCAACGCCATGTAAACAGGAAGTGAGGTCTCATTGCTTAACGCATCATCCCTTTGACATTCTACTTAATATACACGCTCCCTAAGGGTCAATGGGCACAATTTAACATGGCTGCCGCCCAACATCATGACAGGAAGTGAGGTGCGGGGTGTTGCGCAGGGCGCCACGTAAATGGCAAGGGAGGTCTATCTGCTTAACGTATCATCCCT
>CABFOS010102812.1:3318-13693 GCA_900660315.1 Diretmoides pauciradiatus | reverse complement strand
TGTGTTCATATTTGTGTGTGTGTGTGTGGGTGGGTGTGTGTGTGTGGAGGTGTGTGTGAGTGGGGGTGTGTGTGTGCGTGTGTGGCTGTTTGTGTGTGTGTGTGTGTGTGTGTGTGTGTGTGTGTGCATAGAGGGACCTGGCTGGTTTATCAGCTGGGTGTGGTGGGTGTAAGTGTTCATATGGTTGCACGTGAGTAGGTTTGAGTATGTTGAGGTCAGGATGCTTGTTTGTGTTTATTTTGGGTTAGGACCAAACAACCAGTGTTATTTTGAAGAATTTCATCCATATCTGATGAATAGCAAAAAAACATGTCAGCAGGAAGATTTTGGGAGTTCAGCAATGTATTCTGCCGGATCTTTATAATAGGTAGGTAGCATAGAAGCCTGTCTGACCTACTGTAACTCATCCCCTTCACACTGAGTTCCAGATACTACAGTACCCTCTGGCTACCCTTTCAGATGTCCCCTAGTCAAGACAAAAAGGGACAAACAGTCACTATTACTTCCATTCTACTATTGAACTCAGGGATGAGTAGGAGTAGCTGCTGCTGCTGCTGTCACTGTCCTCAGATTTTAATATAAGGACAATTTGGTCTAACACGGCGTGGTTGTTATTGTCTTTTAATAGCTTTTTATCGAGCCCTGAAGTACCACACCTCGTATTTGGTGTGCTAGGCAGTTCTTTTCTTCTTTTATGGTTTATGATTGTGTGTCATTCTTGTACCTTGCTGCAAAAACACTTAAAGGTGACACCATTTTTAAAACATTTTTTTACTTATGTTACAAAGCCCTACGTGGACTTTGTTCTGCTTATGATTATTCTGGTTCAGTGTGAAATACACGGTTGGTGAGGCTTTATAAAGGTTAATAAATGACTGAGTGTGTGTGTGTGTGTGTGTGTGTGTGTGTGTGGGTGTGTGTGTATCTGAATGGGTGTGTGTGTATCTGAATAGTATAAAAATCTGCAGTAGTTCTTGTACATTGTTTTCATATCTCAGTAAGTCTTCCGTGGACCTCAGGCTTTTAATTATTCTGGTTCGGTATGACATGCACGGTTGGTAATGGATCGAAGTCAGCATGGTTTCAAAGCAGCCAAGCAGCTTCAAAAGGGGACAGAAATAAGAGTCATTATAATCTAAAAACTGAAGGATGACAATTTGAGGCCAGTTTGATACCGCAGACCTTAGTTTACTCTCCAAGAGTCATTTAAAGTTGAATGCAGCCCATACGATATCAGGAGATGTAAAGAGTTTTGTGAGTTTTAGACTTAATTAAACATCTGTTTGGTGACTGTTTAAGTGTTGATTTGAAATGGCTGAAAATAGCCTCAAATTAACAATCACTGCACATTAACCTCAAAATCACTCTGACATCTGAAATCTAAATCAGTGTATGTGTTGAATATGTCTGAATATGAGAGACAATGACACATGAATGCAGATTAACTTGCTAGTACTTATTGTGAGGCTTTAAATGTCAGGGTGATCCTAACAATGCCAGTTTGAAATGTTATGGTTGTATGTGTATGTATGTATGTGCACTGTACTTGTCTGTGTGTCTGTGTCTTTGTGTGGGCGTGTTCTCCTTTCCCAGATGGAGAGCTGTGAGAGGTAACTCGTGGCCGGTGGAGTGTGAACAGACCTGGGGCCTCACGCTCGATCTGGTCACACCTACAGTCCTGACTCATCCGTTTGACCGGGAATATCCCTGCCACACCACAGCTACTGTAGCAGCCGCTGTGTTTATCAATCATTTTTATTGTCATGACTTTTCCTTTCCACAGGAATACTGTCGTAGGCAGAACTGCCCTCAATGGGACACGTCATGGAACATTTGATTTGCATATTTAGCGTGCGTAGGATTCTTTGGTGTCTGTTATGCTGCGTTCAGCACACGGAGGAGATTAGGTTTTTGTTTGTGTTCTTTAAACAATCCTATTTTGATAATAACAATTGTGTGTTGACCGCTGATAATGGCAAACAGGAACTTATTTTGCCGTTATCTGCTCTTATTTGTTCCTTACCCACTGTGACAGCTGCTATGACCGGCGACACAAACACTGACATCATCACCCCGCTTGCTACGGTCAAGTAGTGCTTACTTCCTGAGATATTGTTTTTCTTACAGCGACCATGAACCTGGAAAGTAAGGAAGATAATTTGGATTAGATATTGGGGATTCTGATTTGTTACTTCTGAATCCTGAAATAAACATATCAATTATACTCTGGTATATTCATCAACGTCATTCCATGTGATGAACCGAATCCATTCAAAGCAGTAAACTGATGTGAGCCAGGGTTTACACATGTCATTTTGTACCTTGCGGCCCATGTAGATGGGTATGCCCACGATGATGACTGGGATGGCGATACCCGCTATGAGAGAGATGACCACTGGTGCTCCTAGCAGCATGCCCACCTGCCACAGAACCTTGCGGGTTTGTGACCATGGCTTCTTCCCCCAGAATGTACAGCCTGAGGGACTGAGACAGACAGGAGACACAAGCAGGGACGACTTCAGGACAGAGCAAGAAGAAAACAACCGGAGCAAGGCTCAATTTTCATTCAGCGTTGACATATTCACTCGTCAGAAATATAGGTAAATAAGCATAACATTCACAAAACAACATTCTCGACAATCTTGGCTTCAGACAATAAGTGGTACGCTATTACACATATACTACGTAATATACTGTACAACATCTATTGACCTCCCAAATTTACACATATGCTTACACAAACACAAACAAGCAGACACACACACACACTCACACACTCAAGCATCACCTCCAATGCTACTGTACAATCGCGCAAAAACATGGCAATCCAGGTCATGACCTCTCTCGAAATGCTGTTGCCGCCCAACCCCAACAACCAGCTCACGGGCATCCTAATACAATTTGGATGATTAATAAAAAAATACTACTAATGCCGACTCTCATCTCGTTTTATCATTACCCAGCTGTATGATCTCATCCACAGTTAGCGTTGCTCTGCATCCCTGAATTACGGCCATCTGCAGCTACCATCCATTTAATCTTGCTGTAGGTTAAAACGCTAACCCTGGAGATTAAAGTGTGTTCACAGGGAGGCTTTACTGTCCGTTGGTATAAAAAATACTGATCGCATAGCTGAAAATCCTCACAAATTCTGCAGCCGAGCAACTCTTCCCCTTTCTTTTTCTGCTAGGCATTAGGTAGATGTTGCTTAAAGGTGTTACTGTAATCTAGCATTAGCATTTGGTATCCTAGTCCTACTTCTAACCACCTTGGAAAGCAAAACAACACTGACTCATGCTTATATTTTCTCAGTATGCTGTTTCTTTATCAAACAGCAATTAGCTTGCAGCAGCAGAAGCAATGTAACACATTAACAAGCAACACTAACCGTGCCTTTGGGCTATGCTATTCTTAAACATGAGTTTGTATTCCTGCAGCAAATGTCACTTTGGGGTCCTAAAAGCGCAAATGGGGGGAATTATGGTGAGATATGCTCTGTTGCTCTGAGCAGACTTGCTAAAAGCTTTGCCCTTCTATAGGATGTTCACTGTTGTTTGTAGCGTGAAAGGATGAGGGGGGGAGAAGAAAGGGAGAAGAAAAAGAGGAGGGGAGAAGATGGGAGGAAAATTATCAACACATGAAAGCTACAAACATGTGTAAAACAGTATGCCCACATGTACACCATGCCAGCTATATTTAATCGCTTTCTAAAATGGATCTTGACCAGAAGAGAGATTAGCTTAAGCTGCTTCTTTAAGTTCAGCTAATCAGCTTCTAGCCAGTCTCTTAGCTTGAGATACTGCCGCATGGAAATATGGAGACAGATTGAACTGATTAATTGATGACAAGTCAGCAATGGCTCCTTTCCAGGATAGGAAAAATCAATGGCAGGCAGCCTAGATGAACATGCAGTTTAAAGTAATGCAGCTTCTAAACAATGCTGTAGACATGAGTCCTGACTGGATAGCTGTTCATCTCAGGCTAACTATTGCCTTGATACAGATGCAGATGGAAAGGTGGTGTGAACACATCTTTTCAGGATCACACCCTGAAAATGCCAGTATTGAGCTGCCATCAAGCATTATCTCACCTCGCGCCACTGTGACTTCATTGCACCATACTTTCACCTATCTATGTTCGTCTTGTGAAATTACGCAACCTCTTCTCAAGCTGAATAGAAATTATAGCTTTTAGTTAGAGGTAGCGACTGGTTGTGTGTGTGAATGTGTGCATGCAGGCATATGTGCAACTCTAGCAGAAATAGGATGGCTAGGTACCTGAGGTAGTGCACATCGGTAATCTCCTGCATACACAGCCAGCAGAACTGACAGGCACACACAGTGCAGTTCATACGGTTACAGCTGCCATCATTGGTCTTCATGATGTAGGCACCACAGCGTGGACATGCTTTGATCTCCTCCGCATCTAGAACAAGACGTTGAAAATGTAAAATGTAAAATGTAAAATGCAACATTGGTTTGACCTTAGCAACCAAAGTTGCTGCCCCAGCCAAATTTTCAGGAAAGCCTGTGGGAAAGCTATAATGAAGGATTCTCCTACATTTGCATAGCATCCCACCAGAACAATCACATTTCAGTGCACTGTTTATTCTGACAAATGCATAAAAGCACTTTGCCATGCCCCTCTCAATTCCAGTTTTGAAATGAAGAAAAAGAGAATGAACTAATAGCTGGCACCCTGTCGTACCTCCTCCAGGTTCTTCATTGAAGACGTACAGCGTGGAGGCATCATTGCCCCCTGAGGTGTGGCGGGCTCGCTGGCGCCGGGCCTGGTCACACGTCTGGTCGGGGTGCCACAGTTGCCGGCAATGGTAGCAGAATTCTGTGTCACATCCCTCACGGCCACAGCTCAGCTTGGGGCACTCTGCACAGCCATAAGCTATCACTGCATAGCTGTAGAAAGGATGATAGAATGAACATAATGTGATATCTGTTGATCCCTGCAGGCAAATCTGTTTTCTTTCCCCCCTTCCTTCACGGAGAGGACAGAGCACAACAGAACCTTGCTGGTAAGGATGCAGTGTTGCTCAAGGACACCTCAGCAGGGAGGATGCCTGGCAACATGGGGGTCTGAATCCAGGTCCTCCAGTTAAAGGACAGTCTCCCTACTCACTACCCTTCTGCCCCGACTTGTTCAGGTTTAAGAGACCTGGAAATCACAGTGCCTGCAATTTCTTTTAAGTGTTATAGCTATGGTGGATTGATGGACTGACGACTGACGGTGGTGGCAATATCTTTGACAAGTCCCTCAACGTTTATTCTCCTTGTCTCATCTACCTGTTGTAGACTGAGCCACTCTTTTGAATCCCAATTCAAAGACTGACACAGCTGTCTCTGGGGCTGCTTTCCTGAAATCATTACCTGGACCAATGATATTTCAATCACCAGCCTAAATCCTGACCAATCACAATAGCAAACTCTACTCTCCAGGATCCAGCCAACAAATTGGCAGGTCCCATGAAAGTATTTGATGCCTGTAATGACTCCTCAGAGGAAACTTTTACCATTAAGCTAAATGTCGAAATTCAAAGGGACATGTGATCAACCAGCAAACAAAAGTGACTGATTCATGGGGTTCCAGGGCCCAGGCTGTACCTGTTTACCATATTGTTACGCTATGAAAAAGTATTTGAAATAAGAGCCTGCCTAAGAGATGGTACAGGCCATTAGGAAATCCCATCTTTAATTGGTTTTACGACAGGCCACACTCATGAGAGAGGATTTACGTTTGATTCTGAAAGCACATCCCAAACTGAACAACATACTTTGTCTGCATTATGGGACCTGCTAATACAAATACATGGCTTCAGATATCAGAGAATATTGTTATCAAATAAATCAGCACTAATTGTATTATCTAGATCCTAGACCCCCTTCTTCCCACCTCATCACACCGAGAGGTCTGGAGAATTGAAGAAAACCAGTTGGTTTCAAAAGAGCGACAACGCTGTAGGCAACTGGCATCATTCAAACCAATCAAATGCTGCTCGGGAGGAGCTCTGCACTCGTCACATGTTTAATGTCCTAGAAACAACGAAAGAATTGGTACAATTATGTGGCAAGAATTCCTCTGGCATTCAATACAGCTACCTGCTCCACCGCTACTGACGTCAGAGGACAGGCGACTACCACTACAGATTTATCTTTCCTATGTAATAGATCACAGGCTGTTGGCCACATTTGGTAAACTCCGACTTTTACCACAGCTTGTTGGTCTGTCTGAATTCAAAGTTTTCATCTATTTTTATCTAGGTTGATGTAAATGGTAGCTAGAGTTGTGTCAATCAAGAATTTGTTCTACCCGGTCAGAAAAACAAACCAGAAGCATGTGTGAGAAACCTTGTAACCTCAATCTCGCTATACTGTAGATTTTTCTCCAGCCCATTTGGCATGAGCCAAAGGAGACAAGGTTAGTTTCACTGAAACTCGTGTGTTGATCCTGATCCTCCCATCATAACAAAGATTTTCCACATACATGTACATCCTCTCTATGCTGACAAATCCTGTGGTGATTCTCAGGGGAAAATATGTTTAGTAGCGTCACACGGACCGCAACAGCAAATGTAAAATGTGCGTACATAGACACAAGTGTGTGGACACACACACACAGTAAATATCACATTCTACCACACATTCCCAGCGCCGAAATAATCTTCAGCTAAGCTTCTGTCACTAAGACCTCTAGGAATGTGAGCATGTTAGGGACATGGAAATACACAAACCACAGCTGTGAGTGACCAGCTTACGTAACGCAGCAGCACTTCAGAGGCTACTGTACTGTAGGTACTATTAGCCATTTACCAGTTATACTTTAAACACCCCTAACCACTCTGAAAATTGCATATGTGGAATTCAAAACAACTGTAACCACATCATAGATACTTTAGATAGCAAACCTCTTGTTTTTCTGTGTCATATTTAATTTGCCACAACATTAGACAGATTGGTGTATCGATTTTTGCTCCAGTCATTCATCATGGCCAGACTAAGCTGACAGTGGGGGAGACGGACAGTCTAGCACCCAGTCCTACACCCCAAAGCATACATATCAATTTTGACCACACAATTACTCACTGAATACAAGTTTGAACATAAATACACTCACACTCACACACACACACACACAACTTCCCATTCCTATTTCCCATCAGCAACCCTATCCTGTTACCCTTCCACGTACATAAAACACTGGGTGATGCGGCAATGGATTAAAGTGTGCTCAGTCATGCTCATGTGTCCTCACCAACAGCACAGCAACACATAGTTATTTTACTATATGTGGCCAGAAAAAGAAAAGAAAAAAGATACTGAACTGTCATTTGTAAATTTTGCCACCCAGTTGTAATTCTCATAATATGGCTATGACTATGACCCTTTTATAGCTCCATGTTTCATGTAGTATGTTTCTTGTGTATATTGCATGATAAACAAAATAGACATGTATGTCTATTTACTAGAGCATTGCTTTATAGTAAAAGAACATCAGTGATTGGGAAGTATGCTGCACTGTACAACAGGTGTCCTTTCACAGCCTGCTCTTCCTGTCTTCCTGTATAAATGTGATAGCCACTCATTACTTAAACCCCAAATTCAACATGAACTTGAATTCTTCAAGTTGTACATGGAAAATAAGCTTGACTCAACTCTGACAACCCCTTACTACTCAAAATACAGGTCTGTTTTATTTCAATGTCTGCAAACATTTTTACTGCAGACAAACTTTTTACATGTAAAACTCACATTTAGCTTTAACATACTGTTCACATATCAAAAGCTCAGTCAATCGATTGATTGACTGAAAAGAATGTATTTAATCAGTGAATTAAAACATAAATAAAGATGGTGGTGGGATGATATGGTTTCAGCAGGGGGTGTCTGTAACCAATTAGTAGATCTCTATATGAGTTTTGAGTATTGTGGAAACTGTGGTCTGTCATTTTATTAAAATCTTGTGATTGTGCACTCAGAAATATCTGGAGGGACCGGATAATGGTATAGTGGTGGTGGTGGTGGCATAGTTTTATTCTCTAAATCCTCACCTGCAGTCAGGCGCAGGGCACCACCGTGTATCCGGGTCAGCTGCTAGGAAACGCCTTAACTGGTACTCCTCAAACCGTTCCAGCAGTGCCTGGTCATCCAGGATAGAGCGGACATCCAATGGCGCCAGTGCTTCAGGGCATTGTGGGCATGCGATGCCCACCCGGCTCTCTGATATCTCAATGCGCAAGTACTGGCGGAGGCAGTCAGAGCATGCCCGGTGGGAACAGGAGGTGAGTCGGGGGAAGTGGCAACGCGGTTGGCTGAGCAGGCACAGTGGGCACTCCTCTAGGTGTTCGTCCAATAGCTGATCTTGGCTGGAGGAGGAGAGAGACAGGACGCCGGGTGAACCACTGCTGACCCCACCCACGCATTCGGCTGTGGCGCCACCATCCTCGCCCACTTCAGCCGCTGCTGTTGTCCCTCCTCCTTCTCCTCTTTCTGTTCCAGAAACTCCTAACTCTCCAACCTCTTCTGCTGTGATGCTCTGGTCCTGGCGACAATGACAGAACATACTCAATTATCAAGTCCAAGGAGATATACGGCCCAGAAAAAACACCTATGGTCATGCATGTAGTAAAACTGGAAACATACTGTGGGGTAGGGGTAAGGGTTAATGAATACAGAATGTCCTCACATTTATAGTCGCATCCACATAGGTGAGTGTGTATGAGCATATTCATTTGAGCTACTTGGTTTCTTGGCAACCGAATTGTTAGAAATGACCTTGTAATTAAACAAACACTCTAATGGATTTGGGGTATGTCAGTGTGGGGGGTGGTAAGCAAGTAGCAGATAATACATATACCAGTTAATGATCTACAGTACAATCTCACCTTCAAGTTAGAACAATCACTGAGTCAGTCCATTTCAGTCTAAGTCATTTACTTTGAAGCATTTTGTCATTATCAATATGTTAAACAAAAAACTAAAACTAAAAATGAATGAATGTCAAATATACACTACTGACTGTTGCCATAATTGCAACAATAACATGTCTTATGTCCTATGAATATATACTATATGGCCATCCAAAGACATTTTTCTGTTTGTTCACAAATACAGCACTACCAACACATTTCATACAAGCGTATCCATGGAGATAAGGCTTTAACTCAAACTGGATGAAATAAAAACTAAAATGGAACATTTATGAAAAATAAATACTTACTCTGTGAAAGCTAAGTCAAACTAAACGATATTAGATCACTTCCTTCACTCTTTCACCCACTCTCACACACCCACACACTCTTCAGACTGCATGCGTCATAATGCACATGAACTGTCCCTCACCTGCTCTGGATGCTCGCTCAGGGTCAGCGTGATGGCGACCTCCTCTTTGGGCCAGGCTTCCACAGGTCTCTCGGGCCTTGGCTCCGCTTTGGGTTTCCGGCTGAAGAAGTTCAGGAAGCTCAGGGGCCCCGTCTGCTGCTTGGGCCTCTTCATGGTCTAGAGCAGGGCCTGGAGGTGAGGTGCGCAGGCCAACGACCATGAGCAGGATGCAAAGTGTGTGTATGTGCGTGTGTATGTGTGCGTGTGTGTGTGCCTGTGTGTGTGTGTGTTTGTGTGTGTGTGTAAGCGTGCACAACGAGCTCTCACGGCTCAGAGTCTTGGAGCTGAGTAGCTGCTCTGCTGCATGAGGGAGGAAGAGCGAGAGAGAACGAGAGGGAGACGACGGGGAAGAGGTAATCCCTGCCGGAGGAGAACATTGCTGATTTGGATCCTTTCCTGGACCTGGGTTTTTCTTTTCCTCTCTCTCTTTGGTCCCTCCTCCTCTTCCTCTTCCACCTCCACCACAGTTCCCTCGTTCTGAGCTACTTCTGAACTGACAAACTGTCCTTCATCCTTTAAGGCCTCCTCTTCACTGTCAGCAGCCTGTTATCCTGCAAAAGGGAGTTGGCAACATTAAAAACCTGTGGGGATTGATGGGAAAAATGTCAAGTCACAGTCAATCAGAAACGATGTGTCTATTATAAAGTACAACACTCTAAATAGATTTTTTGTCACACCATATATTGTCAAAAATGTATGCCATATTATGAGAATATTAACAACATTTCCAAATTACAACTTCATGCCAAAACATTTTCTATGTAATGTTCTATGTAAAGATCTTTTAACTCCTGGACGCTCTCCCTCATGCCTCGGCGCATGGAGAGCTGTTTTCTGTTCCTAGGCGCACTTGAATGCATCACACGTGTGCGAAAGTCGACCAATGGTGTAACTTCATCAGTCACTAACTTCGATCAGTCACAGACATTCGAGTCTGACAGGCTGCCTCCTTTCGCGGTACAGCCAAAAATACTGCAGCTAATATA
>CABFOS010102808.1:0-11631 GCA_900660315.1 Diretmoides pauciradiatus | reverse complement strand
GGGGCGGAGAGAGGGTGTGTGTGTGTGTGTGTGTGTGTGTGTGTGTGTGTGTGTGTGTGTGTGTGTGTGTGTGTGTGTGTGTGGTCCAGATCCCAGGTTTGTGAGTGTCCATCTAATTCCCGAGAGTGACAACCCAGAAGATGACAAGGTCTACCTGTTCTTCAGAGAGAACGCTATGGATGGAGAGCATGCAGGGAAGGCTACACACGCTCGCATTGGACAGCTCTGCAAGGTACACACACATTCATAAAACACACACACACACACACACACACACACTTGAATTTGCAGACAAACAGAGACAGACACACAAAGACCCACACCCATACACATTATGTGAAATAGCTTCTGTATCTGGAAAAACACTTGACGGGTGTCTGAGTGCCTCTCATAATAGCAGCTTTCATAAGCTGTTATCTATGGTTATTTTTAGCCTGGAGATGAGTAGGCTTTGTTGTGTTAGGTACGGTCGCCTCTAAAGACAGAAACCTGAGAGAGATGTTAAATGTCACCAGAGCCTGAGCAGCAAATGGACTGTCAATGGAAGCACCGACTGTTATCCTAATGCCAGGCTTCGGCACTGATTGGTGTCTGCCGCACTACCCAGCTCCAGGGGAGGGTTATCTTAAAGCACCGGCCTCATACCAGCTTTCACTGTCCAAATCACATCCTTATTCATTGAGTAGGGATACAAGAAGCTGACTGTAGATCAGTGAATGAGATGCCAGCCTCACCCTCCGATTTAGCAGCATGTCGTGTCTCCTGCATTACAGTCTGATTCCCCAGAATGTCAAGAATCTGCTCTGCTTAACACAAGACAAACCATCCATTATTCAGGATAGCCATAATAATTTAGGCCTGCATGTTTGGGACACATTCTAATATGCAGTCATAAATCAACAGTGAGTGGGATTGATTTATTTTACCATCTGAGCCAGCATTCTGCACGCGTGTGTGTGTGCGTGCGCGCGTGTGTGTATAAGGGTGTGTGCTGGAACAGTACTGTACAGACAGACAGTCCTCTTGCTTCACCACATGTGAAATCTGCTCATGACTGGTGATTCTGGTTAATAAAGCCAAGGTGGCGGTTTAGTTGATTGACAGGATTGTCTGTTTAATAATCATACGTCTTGCATTCCCATTCCATCATCACCTTTAATCATATGTTTACATTTCAGCTGGGTTAGCTAATTTGTTTTTTCATGTTCTGGAATGGATTTAATGCATTACACAATGAGACTTCAGTGCTAGATTGAACTTGTATATGTGATCTACCCCACAGAATGACCTTGGGGGCCACAGGAGTCTGGTGAATAAGTGGACCACCTTCCTGAAGGCGCGACTTGTTTGCTCTGTGCCCGGCCTTAACGGAATAGACACACACTTCGACGAGCTACGTGAGGGATCTTTGCCACACAGTATTAAGAGATTATTATTGGAGATAAACTGTTATCAATGTAGGATATGCTTTTAATATACAATGCCCTCTCTGTGATTTTCAGAGGATGTTTTTCTCATGAGCACAAAGGATCCTAAGAACCCGATCATCTATGCAGTATTTACCACTTCCAGGTACAGTGGCTGATATTAGAACGGTCTTGAGTCTTGAGCATAGCTGCCAACTGCAGGACTCGTGTCTTACACAACCTCCTCCTCTTGACTTTTCTGCCTCATTCTCTCTGCCCCTCAGCAACATCTTCAAAGGTTCAGCTGTGTGTCTGTACAGCATGTCAGACATCAGGAGGGTGTTTCTGGGTCCTTACGCTCATAGAGATGGACCCAACTATCAGTGGGTGCCCTTCCAGGGACGTGTCCCCTACCCACGGCCTGGCACTGTGAGTATGTGCTTCTGGGCTTGTGAGTTGATTGGTAGCGGGATTTTATTATCTTTTATCTGTTATAATGTGTTTAAAGCAATTACAGGAATTAACTTTCTCCACAGTGCCCCAGCAAGACGTTTGGAGGATTTGATACAACCAAAGACCTTCCTGATGAGGTCATAACCTTTGCCAGAGGTCACCCAGCCATGTTCAATCCTGTCTACCCCATCAACCACCAACCAATCATAGTCAAAACAGACGTGGACTATCAGTTCACCCAGATAGTGGTTGACAGAGTGGAAGCAGAGGACGGACAGTATGACGTCATGTTTATAGGCACAGGTATACACTTCTATACACTCGTACATATAAACACACTCGATCATACAAAGGCACTATATAGTATATTCAGAGTATCTATCTATCTATCTATCTATCTATCTATCTATCTATCTATCTATCTATCGTCAACACTGACACAGTACTGATTGAAACTGATGTATGGAGGTGAATGTACAGTATGCAGCAGGTATTGACAGAAGATGTGTGTGCTGTCACTGTGTGCCAGACATGGGGACGGTTCTCAAGGTGGTGTCCATTCCCAGAGGCTCCTGGCATGACCTGGAGGAGGTCCTACTGGAGGAGATGACTGTCTTCAGGGTAGGTTATTCTCTCATCACTTCTCATGACATTCTTTCTGTCGATACATGTGGTCTAATCCTCTTGTTGTCTTTTCATTGTTATTTCTTATAGGAGCCAACAGCCATAACAGCAATGGAACTCTCAACCAAACAGGTATTGATGTTTTTTCTCATTGATAATTACTGTAATTATAGCAATACAGGGAATAATGCATTGTAAGTAGAATACCTTAAAAAACAAAAAAGCAACACTATTTTTGGTAACAGAAAATCCTCTCAGTGGGAGTGCTGTGGGTGAGAGTACCACCTGCTAGATTACAGGGGGGAGAAACAAGTAAAGATCTGAGTGTGAAAAAATGGTACAAATGACTACTGTTCCTGTACTTGTATGTCTGGCAGAATCGTTTCAGCAGTTGAGAGAGTGATAGCTCTGCGTTATGGGTGACACAACTCCCCGCAGGGCTGGAAGACAGGATAAAGACTCATTTGTCAGCACGCTGAGCTTACATACCATGAGATGGGCCGACCTGTTGTCGCACAAAGATTTCAATTGTTAGTCTGTCAGCCTAACAGTTAGTTACTCAACATAAGTGAAGGAGAGAGGTGGGACTAAACCAGAGCTCTAATGGAGTGGGAGGAGGTGTGCTGAGCACCTGTAATCAGATGGTCTGTCTACATTCCTGACTTGAATTACTGCCCAATGGTTTCCATAGGTTGAGCTGAAAACAATCCTATTGCTCAAATCCCTCAGTTAGTTGAACTGCAACACAACACAATATTTAAAGGTCATATTGTAGTTGCCAAGAGATGTCCCTGTGAGACAAAATATCTGACATTGAAACATGGATCTGCTTTGATATCTTTTTTCTCATCTGCGTCCACAGCAACAACTGTACCTGGGCTCAGCTATTGGTGTTTCCCAGATGCCTTTGCATCGCTGTGAGGTGTATGGGAAGGCCTGCGCTGAATGCTGCCTGGCCAGAGACCCGTACTGTGCATGGGATGGCACAGAGTGCACCAGATACTTCCCTATGGCTAAGAGGTACACATGCATAAACACATGCTTTGCGTGCACAGTCTTGGCTTTGTTTACACAGTTTTTATGGTCAAATGCATATGAGCAACCTGAGTTCAATACACCATGCAGCCTTAATTTTAACATGCTGAATGTGTAGCGCATGTTTGAACAGTGCTTTTATTTGATGTTCAAACATGCTAAAAGCGTAGCGCATGTTTGAACATTGCTTTTATTTGAATCCTTTACATGTTGACTACATTATTGAAGGAAAAAGAGATCAGAGACAAGTTTTTCAAATACAGATTGAGGACATATGCAGTCTAACTGCATTTCAGGGCTGGAGGTAGGGCCCATGCATAGTGCAGTCTTTGTATGTTTGCCAGAAACCCCTAAAGGTAAATCAGGGTCATATTTCTACCAGAAAGTTAGAAATATAAACTGCTGCATGTGTTTACTGTAAATGAGAACCGATGTCAAGTCTGTCTGGGTGAACCCAGGGTGAAGTAGGTGTTAGATGTTCAGTATTAGCAATGCATTAGTAGTAGTGGACTGTGCGTGTGTGTGTGTGTGTGTGTGCGCGCGCGCGCGTGCGTGCATGCACACAGCCTCCCACTCGTAAAGCTCGAGGGTGCTTATTGATTTGAGAGCTAGCTGTTCAGTATCCTGTTTCCTCTGTTAGTTGGACTCCAGAGTCCTACATTCGGAGAGTTAGACTTCTAAACAAAGCAGCCAGAGCAACCTTATACCTCCAATTACTTATACCCCAACACTGGGTCAGAAAGATGGAGAGCTGAGTTACCTCTGCCTTTCTTCCTGTCCATAAATCTCTGTCTTCGTCCCTGTCATTTCCATTGTTTCTTTCTTTATTGTTTACAGAAGGTAAGGTAAGGTATAGGGGTGACAACTATAGGCCGCAGAAAACATCTTCAGTATTTCTATGCTCATTATTGTTGTGTGTATTTGGAGTTCACGCCCTTTTGCATCTACAGCCCAGAGTGACGCAGGCTGAGGAAGACAGGGTGTAATGAGTGATTACTGAATTCCACTGTCTCACACGCCCTATAATTAAAACTTCTCCCCTTAAACGTTTATGATGCGGTTGCACTTTGCTGTTAGTTTATCCATTTGCCTTGGCCTCCACTATCTCTGCACACCTGCAGCACCTCACACACACACACACACACACACACGTGCGCGTATGTATGCAAAAAGAAGCCCATGTCCCTCACTGATGAAGGTGTTTTATTTGTTTCTGCAGGAGAACGAGGAGACAAGATATCAGGAATGGAGACCCACTCACACAATGCTCAGATCTGCAACATCATGGTACATGAACAGAGATAAAAACGTGTTGAATTTGTGTGAATAAACGAATAATCATTTGTGAATAAACTGTAAAAGCAACCAAGGAAATGTGCAATGGTGGAGGTGTAATAAAGGTGATATTTAATTTATGTTGATTTTAATTCAAACATTACAATTATGATTAATGCAAACATAATACCAAAATTATATTACATTACATTAAATGACATATTTGAGCTAGTAACATTCAGAACATGTCTATTTTCTCACTGCACAGCAAAATTTGCTTTTTGGGGGGATTTTCCTCTACTTTGAACATAGAAACGTTCACAAAGCAGTTGCTGGCCTTTCCTAAAGTGATCAAAAGAGTAGAGAAACGATTTGAATGTGTGTGTGGTGTTGCGTCTGTGTGTTTTATGTGTTTCTGGTGGTGTGAAGATTAGAGTCGGTCCATGTGAAGCTTCTAATTAACATGGTCAGGATTCCTTCAAGCCTCCTCTCTGTCGTCAAGCCCTCCACTCTGCTGCCCTGTTAGTGGTCTCAGTCCAAAAACAGAGCTCAGACTGTGGTCAAACACGCTGTCTCACTCTCTAAATTATACATTTCTTTCATGTAAATGAAGAAAACAAACTGTTATCTAAAGCTGCCCTACTGTATATAAGGAGGGAGAGTTCACACGGAGACAAATATTCATGTACAGTACAAACAAACACATACACATCATAGACAAGGCCCCTCACACCATCCCATGATGGGATGGTATGAGGTGCCTTGTTTCCTTTTCACAGCCAAGATACGCAGAGTAGCAGATTCAGAGCTCCACAGCTTAAAGAGAAAAGGAAAAAGTAATTGGGGAGAGGGATGAAGGAATGCCAATTTAACAGACTTCACTACATTCTGAATTGGGAAAGTTTTAGAGATCAGTCAGAAATAACACTGACCTTACAGTGCAGGAACGTGCATGGATTCGATTGAACAGCATCTCACGTACTTCACTGTATAAAACCCTGGTTTTAGTTACAGCTCATTTCCTCTGGAACTAGAGTGACTGCGCCTCTGTGGTGGGAACTGCCTATTCCGCACATGATTGAGTGTGATAAGAAAAAAGTTGAAATAATATGAAATGCAGTGACTGAGTAGAAGCAAATCAGAGGACAAAGTCAATCAGTAAGAGAAAAACACGAAAGCCTGCATGGCTTTAGAGAGCTGTTTCTTATTTATCTGCCTCTCATAGCAATACAGAGATCATTTCAACCCACTAATTGATATATTCTATATGTTGTTATAGATGAGCTGAGTGGGCAGACCACTCTAGTGGATAAGACTGTGTACGGTGTGGAGAACAGCAGTACTTTCCTGGAGTGCAGTCCCAAGTCCCAGAGGGCCTTAACCTACTGGCAGTATCAACGGCCCAATGACGACCGCAAACAAGAGGTTGGCACCACCTCAGCATCCTTATAAGCTATTTTGTTAAGACACTCAGTTGATAAAGTAATGATGGATTGAAAACCTAATGAGGTTTAATCTAGATACTGTATTATTATAGTCTATATACCATCGTTAATTCAAGTGAAATACATTTGAGTCATGAGGCTTTGCTGATTAGATTTTTGGGCCACATGAAATAATAATATCTCCATTTGAAATTTTGACTCTCATTTCTTTCCTCTCGGTCTCTGTTCATGATCACTCTTTCTCTATCACTTGGTACACTGCATAGATCACTGCAGAGGACCGTTTCATCCATACAGACCAGGGCCTTCTGATTCGCACGCTTAACAAGAAGGATTCTGGGATCTATCTGTGCCAGGCGGTGGAGCATGGATTCATGCAGATGCTTTTGAAGGTCACCTTAGAGGTCATTGACACTGAGCGCCTGGAGGATCTGCTACACCGTGATGAAGAGGCTACTGCCAGCTCCCCCGCCCAGGACCTGTCCTCACCTCGGGAAACGCCAAATCAAAAGGTGTGGTACAGAGACTTCCTGTCTCTGGTCAATCACCCCACCCTCAACAGCGTGGACGAGTTCTGTGAGCAGGTATGGAAGAGGGAGAGGAAGCACAGGAGGCAGAAAGCTCACTTGGTGCAGCAAGTACAAATACACCAGCAGCAACAGCAGCAGCAGAAGGCTTTTGGTAACCCTCACAGCCATGCTCACGGGCTGGCAGCCAAGTGGAAACACCTGCAGGAGAGGCAGAAGGGACGCAACCGCAGGACCCATGAACTGGAGAGGGCCCCCCGCAGTGTCTGACCTATACACCCTGACCTCTAACATCCAACCCTAAACTCACACCCAGTCCTCATCCTGTAACCCTGCTTAACGTGCATCCTTTCCTCCACATACTGAGATACAGACTTCTTCCATAATGACTGAATAGTAGAAGTTCAACTGGAAAAAAGGCAGTACTTTCCGGATCTGCCGGCTAGTGTGTTATGTGCGTGGGCAGCCATGTTTACAGTAAGCCGGTACAGAGGACTGCAGGATGTCACATCACCCCAGACCATTGGAGCATATTATCTCAGCTTGCCTCTGTGGCCTCAGCGCCGCAGAGGGACAGTCAACCAGTGTGAGGATTGGACATATATACCCACCCTATACACATTACTGACTCCATATTGAAATGGCATTCTCCCATGGCATGCTAGTTAGGTGTCTTTGTCATTGTGCAACTACATAGGTACCTGAGAATACCTATCCTGATACACACATCTGAAAGGGGACGGGATGAGATTGTATGAAACAGTTAGAGGAATAAATGGACTGGCAATGGTATTACAAGCACAAAAACAAGACTATACAGTTTATGTAAAGCACAAAGGTGGGATATTTGGTGGATTATAGAAGGTTAAATGAGTCAACGTGAAAGAGGTAAATGCCCGAGCACTGCAAGAAACTCCACTGGGAGAGTCACCATAACCTGTCCACAAATAATCCTAAATTATGTAGCTAAGCTGTGTAAATACTGTATGCTATGACATCTCCTCATACTAAAGGGAACGGTTGTGGTTTTCGTGTTACCTTATGTTGTTACACCAGAAACTTATTTAAGAAAGTCTTTTGAAAGCGATTGGGCAACAGAGGGAGATTTGGTAACAGTCTTTGTGTCTCTGCCCTTGTAAGCCCTCTAATGTAAGAACGGTTCGAATATTCTATTTTGTTGGTCTTTTTACATCATCAAATTCCTCTCAATGTCAACAGTCATAACGTTGTCAATTGTTAAGGATGTCGCCAACTGCATCATCTCAGTGCAACTTGACACACTATGAACTCTTCCATATTGATTTAATTATGCAATTTATACAGTACACTTTGTTTCCACTAAATGTATATATATATATATTGATATACAGTAATGTACATTGTGAAAATATTATTTGATATGCAGTTTATTTTTCTCAGTATGACCTACTTACTATGTTTCACTTGATTCAATTCGTTTAATTTACAGGACCAACCTCTTATAATAATCAGATTAGTGCAAATTCTGCAGTAAGACTGGACACGTCAACGGGATATGTATCAATACTGGCCAATATTGCAACAGGTATCAATAACCCATCGTCAATACTGTATTTCTATCCACTTGTGTTGCCTCATAGTCATACTATCCATGGGCAGGGCAGTGCAACAAGTTCATTTCACTGCATGTAACAAAAAATACTCCCATTCTTTAGACATGACAATGAACAGTTATTATATTACACCCATAAAACCACACACACACACACACACGAAACCTGGAATGTAGCTGTGAACGTATTGTAAATAGAAATACTATGGTCTGCGTATGACAAGTATGACACTGTGTACTAGTGCATGTGAATGCTATTGTAGTGTACCTGTTTCACTATAACAGTGATATACTAGTCTAATATTTGTCCACAGTTATTCTGTTGTTAGCTATAGCAGCAAACTATATTAATTGTTTCAGAGATGTAAATACTTTTTTCTGTTAGGACTCTTAAACAGTTGAATTTATAATTCCTGAGGTACGTAACCAGAAAATACAGCTTTTTCATTCAGATACTCACAAGTCTTCTGAACATGATCTCGCTCTGGATTCAAGCGTCCACAGACTTGCGAACGATGATGAACAATGCCGATGGAGCAGTGTAATTAAATGTGACAATGCAACACATCAGTATACTATCAGATGGCCATGTCTAGGAGTGTTTGCGAGGTCCGTCTGCTCTCTGGCAGAGGAGAGGGAGCAGTGACGGAGGAAGAGGACACTTAGGTTATCAAGGCAAGTTGGACACCAGAGTTGTGGAACTTTCAGTTGAGATGGGCATACTATCAAATCAATATTATAGAGAATATATAGGGTGCCTCAATGTGGTGTAAATGAGGGACTAAAGTGCTGCTGCTGCTGCTGCTGAGATAAGGACTTCTTGGCATGATGATGATGGTGATGTATTCTACTGGTCTAATAAATGTCTCTTCTTATAGCTCTGGCTTCACTGAATCTGACTTTTTTTTTAAATATATTGCATACACTGCCTACATGTCATGCATAATGATGCGTCTATGACATCAGAGGAGTTAAATTGTTATAAAGACCTTGATGTGAGACGATAAATATCTGAGGTCCGTCCCCCCAAAATACAGTTACATAATCACAATGGTTAGAAAGAGACAGTGGAGGTTATAAAGAAGTTGTAGCTGTATAAACGTTATCCTAAAAATGGGCTACAGTACGAACATATACCATCAAGAATACTTAAGAATACTTTGTTTTAATACAACTCACACAACAGCCGTAGTGGAACAGTGTGGCCCTACTGCTCTCTGGTGGTGACAAAACAAAACAGGTTTTCAATCAGTGTGCACAACAGCAGTGACCCTTTTTACTTAAAATTCAAACAGAAACTTTGAAACAAGTAAAAGTAAGTGAGCTTTTATAGTTGTATAAGGATAGTGCAACTACTATACTACTATACTTTTGGTGACTAGTAGTTCTCTTGCCTACCTTTGTTGAATGCACTTATTGTAAATAACTTTGGATAAAAGCATCTGCTAAATGACTGTAATGTAAATTGCAGTCCTATGGAATCTCAGATCACAACACAGTAAATTTGGCAGATCACCACAGAGTTTCTCTTGACATCCCTGCATCCGAGATCAAAGGACAGTCCGTGTAGGTCTCAGCTGTGATTTGACCTTGACCTTTGCATTTAACCGCTGCCGGGGGAGCGTGTGAGGTTCACTTCACGGAAAGAGATTTATGCATTCAGAGAGAGCAGGGAGAAGGACACCCGTGAGAGTGTGTGACAATAGGAATGTGATAGATATATGACCACGGAGAGATGAAAATGGATAAAATGAGTCTTTGGTTACTGTCTTGAACACTTGAAATGAGCTGTTCCCGTCTGTAAACTGCCCGGCTTTAAAAAGTGCATTTAGATTTACGTCTTCCGCCATGGTCTCTCTATACATCTGTAAATATCTTTGATATGACTAGCAGCTGCTCTTCAGTATTGCTGTCATACCTGTACTAGAGAGTGTGACTGCCCTCCAGTGGCTGAGGGGACCTTTATCATTATGGTTCAGCTCCAACGTCCCAGTTGGCCTTATGGAAAATAGCAGTTGCACCCATTCCTCCCAGCCAGGTCATGGATGAGTGAAAAAGACCGCCCTGACACTCACACAAAGGACCAATACACTCAATGGAAAAACTGAAACGTGAATGACAGGGAGAGGTTAATCACGCCCTTGTTTGATGTTTTTACTGCACTGGAAACATCAGGAGGGTACCTGGAAGTAGTTTGTTTTTGTAGACCAGCGAGCATTCTGGTTTTCAGATGTTTAGGAAGGATTTATATTTATCACAAACACGCTATCACAGTTCTCACTAATATATTAGAAAGACAGCGTCACCTCTGCAAATAGAAGGACTGGAGAGAGATCTAAAGAAACGTTCATATGAGTGGGATAATCCGGCTTATCTGTTTTATCTCCATTTGAAACTCGTTTTGTGCAGGTACAGATTCTTGGCAAGAGCAGTGACGAGCGGTGTGGGATGGAGTCATCTGGGAGGCAGCTGGGGGATATGGAAGAGCACATGTTTACACTCAGACACACATGCATAGGACTCCTTCCTGAGACACTCGTCATCTTGACCTCCTTCGCTGCAGCTGCGGGGCAGAGGGATCAATGTATTCCCGCTTATCAGGAGGCTTGGGAGACGTGAAATGGAGCGGAAATAGAGTCATTTATTACACATGAGTGACAATATGCTCAGTTGATGCTCCACTGGGCTCAGTAGGGTTCTATTGGAGAGAATGACTCAGACCTGAACGTGCACGGGACACACACACACACACACACACCCACACACACACACACACACACACACAAAGCTCACCAGTGGGTTCCAGCTGGTTTGTTCTAGGTCACCTCTTAAAATATCACTTTGGTTTACCTGGAAGGCTGTCGGAAAACACCAAAAGCAGAAGAGGACTCAGCCCTAGCATCCACTATATATCCATCTTTGGGTCGGGCTCCCAATGCATGAAGATTCCCATCATTGAATTTTCTGAAAGGGTCACGACTCACCACACAGCCCAGGCCAGGAGAACTGGGGAGGTCGACAACACCCTTCAGATCCTCACTGCAGCCAAACAAGACCCATTCAGACACAACCTGTCTGACCGAGAACGACCCCTGACGGCATCCAGCCCATTAGCGAGACAATAAAGAACGGTCATAATGTCATACCTCAGTTCTACCACATTATGGTACAGTATATTGCAATGCACTCGGTGTGAGGTAATGATCTGTTCTTTTCCCTCCAGCTGTCACTTATCAAAGGCTTTTAGGTTCTGGCAGTGTCCCTGTCTGCCGTCA